>JAEHOF010000016.1:0-117422 GCA_018257905.1 Gillenia trifoliata | reverse complement strand
CCCATTGTCGGGTTGTGTGCAACATAATCACCTTTGACTTGATTAATGACCAGAGTTGAATCGCAAAAGATTGAGTGTTCTTTCACTTAGAGTCCTGCTGCTACTCGAAGTTCGGTGGGCAATGCTTCATACTTTGCATCGTTGTTACTTGCTCAAAATTCGAGCTTTAATGCTCGTTCAAGCATGGATTCGTCAAGTGTTATCGAGACAATTCCCGTCCTTACTCCATTTGCGTTTGACGATTCGTCCACGTAGAGTTTCCAAAGATGGGGATTCTCAAGTGTTTGCTGCGAATTCGTGAAAGGATTGGACATCTTGAACACTGGAAGTGAATTCTACGATGAAGTTTGCAAGTGCCTGGGCTTTGATTGAAGTCATAGGTTGATCGACAATTTTGTGTTGCTCGAATTCAATAACCCATTTGGTGACTCTGGATGATGCATATGGGCTGTGCAGAATTGATTGGAGAGGGTATTCCGTCATGTATACGACTCGGAAGGACTAGAAGTATGGCCAGAGTTTTCTTGCCACTGTCACCAAAGCAAGAATAAGCTTTTCCACCTTCGAATATCTTATTTTTGGTTTGAGAAGAGCTTTAGATACGAAGAACACCCTTGGTAGATGTTGGAACCAATTTTGTGCACCTCGGCGGTTGGGGGTCGTTTGTAAATCCAACCATTTGTAAGAAAAAAGAAGAACCATGAACAGTCTAAGGTACCAGTGGGGTTCCGCCCAAAGGCTCTCAAACGGTCAACTTAGTAAGCAATATTAACAATCAAGCAATGGGCAAGAGAATATGCAAAGAACAAAGTATGCGTAGATTGCGTTACCAGAGACTTGCCTTAGATGAGGGTTTATAAATTAGTCAAGAGAGAGACCTTTTAGGATACTAGATTCATATTAAACTAGGAGAATCCTAGAGAATATCTAGTAATAGATATTGTTTCCTCTTAGGAGTGTGATTACTTGTGGTGCACGCCAATCCATAGATGGAAGGAATCACTAAGAATATAATAAACAAATCAGATCCCTAGTTGTATCTGGCTTCCGTATCTTGCAGAACAAGAATAGTTGATCTCGACGAAGTATGCAGACTTCGCCTACCTTTTTGGTGTACAACAAATGTGGTGAATTGCTGGTCCGTTTGACCATCTTATCCTGCTAGGAGGAGCTGTTGAGTAAATTACCGGACTTCCGAGGTATTCGTATTCTGATCCGTCTTACTCCGGCTCAGAAAAATTCATGGTCCCACAGTAGATATTTTGGTTGCATCTAGTCATCGTTTGAATAGGTTGCCTACATAGCCCTTCTCTTTTGGGATCAAACCATCGTAGTTCACCTTTAGGACTAAGGTGACAATGGATGATGAGCAAGAGCGAATAGCTAGAACACTGTTCCTCAAGATAAAGATCATGTGCAAGGCTATGGTTGTGGTGGTTGTGGTGTTCTTAGTTTTCTCCCTTGAAAACTAAAACATGTAAGATGGTTATTTTCAACTCATGAAAACCATCTTGCATCCTCACTAAGTATGAGTGCTTTCCTTTCCACTAGAAAGACTTCTCACACTTCTCACACTTTTCACTCTAAGGATGAGTACTCTACACTACAAGGAAGAGTGCTCTAAGGATGACCACTCTTCTGTACAAGGAGGAGTTCTCTCTTTTCTACTAGAAAGAGTTCTCATCCTTTTCTCTACTTTTCTTCTTTGGTTAGAGAGAACTTGTGAGGATGACTGAAAGGAAACACTACATAAGTGAATGAAAGACTACTCTTCTTCTAAGAGAAGAAGTTTCTTTAATAAGGATGATTGCCAATCTTCCTTCACACACCACCCATTATAATATTAGCAAAATGGAAGACTACAACAACTTGTTAGAGAAGTTGTCTTCAAGGATGAGTACTCAATCCTTCATCACATGCACAATACTACAGATATTAAAAAAAAAAAGTAGTCATATATAAAATTCCAAAAAAAAATAAAAATGATGTGAAGTAATTCACCTTGCAGCATAATTCCATCTGTCGATGATGTTAGTGATGTCGATGATGTTAGTGATTAATGTTTGAAACTAAATTTGTTACCAACTGATCTCCTTTTGTCTGTCTTTAGTCATAATTAAGGTTATATTCAAAATGCGCAAATGATATGGTGCATTTCCTTTTTCTTTTTGAAGCTAGGTTTACATAATTCCAAGGGAAACACTTTGAGAGATTGTGAGGGTTGTGAGATACCAAGAACTTGAGTGTAGAAAAGCAAAGGGTGTTTTCTTGTAACCAACAAGCATTTCATATTAGTGAGATATTTCGGGTAACACCGAAGTGAATGTAAGCTATTTCGGGTAACACCGAAGTGAACGTAAGCACGATTCGTCGAACCACTATAATTTCTTGTGTTCTTGACGTGTGTTTATTTTTGTGTGTGGTGTTTTGGTGGTTTGTTATCTTATTTGGTTGATTGTGTGAGTTATCAACGGTGATAAAAAAACAAGATCATGCTAGAGCACGTTTGTATAACATGCAAAAAATTTGAACTAAAAATATAGCTAGGTAGCTCCGAGAATATAAGCCAAACGAGAAAGAATTCTACACTGATCAATTCCCTTCCTTCCTCTTGTCACATGCTTTATTCTATAACGTCATGCTTTATTCTATAACGTGTTATATATCAAGTTCTTGACTTTAATCTACACGCTATACCATTTTTTTTCTTTTTTTCTTTTGTTGAGAAAAATGGCATTTAATTCCTATAGTCAATCGCATAACCTACATAACGGGGTATGTGTGAGTGAATTGGACCTCAGAAAAAACCTATTTCGTGGAAAATCACATGAGAAAAAACTAATTTTTAATGTACGACATTGTATCACTTCTTTAATAAGGGTGAGACTTACTTGTCCTACCAACTATTAAAAAAATAATTAATATGTAATACACTAAAACGTGGTGTGCGTAACATTACGCTTAAACAAAAACGCTAAACACTAAGATGTTTATAGCTTGAAAATTGTATATAGAATGTAGATAAATAATGGGAATTGTAGTCTATGCATGCACATGAGCAACATTTGATTTCCACAAAGAGGGTTAGTTACTTCTTGAAACTCACTATCTTGGATACCCTCATGGCGACGAGTAGGTAATTGGCCATTATTTCGTACGTACCTTCCAGTTTCCACTTCGAGCCCAAAAGTAATCAATAGCGTACGCGGTATAGCCACCGGAGTCAAAGACATTACAATCTTGAATTATCAACCTTCTAAGAAACAACCACACCACCGATTCTCATCATCTGCTTTTCTTCATCTATAAATTGCAGATTCATACATCAGTTACCCAATAAAACCAAACCCAAGTATTTCTCTTTAATTATTTTCATCGTTATCTTCTTCTTGCTCCATTGCATACTTTTGCTGTCATACCTCTGATCAGTTTTTTAAGAGCCGTATTAGATCATTTAAGGATGAGTAGTTCAAGTACTAATTCTGCAGTTGCATACCCTCCTCTTCCGGCCAGTACTTCGCCGGGTCCTTATTATGTTCAGGCTCCACCACCAGCTGGTTATCCAACACGACACGCTTCGGAGTCTCAGAATCATCCCCCAGTGGAAACAAAGTCAAAGGGTGATGGGTTCTGGAAAGGATGTTGCGCTGCCTTGTGCTGCTGCTGTCTCTTGGATGCTTGTTTTTGAAAATCATCCTAGGGGATAATTGAGTTGAGCCGATCGATTCGTGTATATTTCTTTCATTTGTGAATTCTCTATTTTACATTATTATATGAGGAAGGGATGACCGCGTCCTGCCCATTGGAATATTTGTACCAATATTGTTGGATTCCTTCTTGTAAGAAAATTCCTTATTTTTCCTCATTATGCAAGAAAGTCAATTTACTTTGTCGTATTTTCCCATTAACTGACATGGCATATATTGTCCTTAATTTGCCTCGGAGACAAAACATCATGAATAGCCACTAACTTAATTTGGTGGTATATAGGATGAGGAAAAGAATATTATACGGGCTATCAATAGGAGATGCAAATTGCTATGAAATGGGTATTTTATATCTTTTTTGACAGAAAATTTTCTAATGGCGAATGTAAATTATTCACATATTTACAAGAAGATGTAAATAAAACTTAAAATGTACATTCTTTTTTATATCTTTTGGTGATGAGTTCCACAAATTAAAGAGAGAAGATCAAATAAGACCTCAAATTTACATCTCTCCCATTGGAGTTGAACTTTCATTTACATTTGCTAAAAATCTAAAGTAGGATTCATATATGGTTTTTGCATCTCAAATTTGCATTTCCCCATTGGAGATGCCACTGAAAGTCACTAATAATTAACATGCCGCGATTATTAGTGGTAGCTTTAGCTCTTTGTTGGTAGCAAAAATCCGCCGCTTGTAGAATTGACAAACTTGTACCTACAAAACAAATAAACACCTAATATCAATGACCAAAACCAAGCGCCTCGAGAAGGGGCGGGGAGGTTTACGGAGATGGATGTCCCGATGGCTACGTCGAGTTCTCGAAAACAATGAGAACTTAAAGGCGGATTTGCGTGGCAAGATTGCTATTTGGTGTAGAATAAGTACATATGGGGAGGTGCCCGACCATGGGGAGAAGATCTGCAGCACCATATGTAGACTTCCGAGTTGGCCAAAAGTGTGTCATCCGTTGGATGGAGTATGAAATAATCCTAAGAGATATCTCGTAAGAATCAGTAGTAGGATTTGATTATAATTCCTTGCTTGAAGGAACAAATCTTCAATAAGAAAGCTTAAAGATAAAAATTAGTTATTAATTCTACCTTTAATTCTCTTGTATCTTGTCTCCCTTGCCATAGGCGTGAGCTTGGAGAAATTGTAGTCAAAACTCAGGGGTTTCTTAATGGTTGAGCTAGCAGCGTTGAGAAATATGTGGGCCTTGCCAATAAATGAGGTATTCTAGTCAATAGTAAATAAAAGTCCACGTGTCGACTCCATAATTTTTTGGTATTTTTGGCTCACAAATGCCCCCCTTCTTTGTAGGAAAGGCGGGTAAAATGTAGAAATTCTGTGGAATTGACTTGCCAAAAATGTATTCCTTGACATCATTATCTTCCAAGTACAATCAAAATAAATAAATTTTATCTCTAATATAAATAGAGGATGAAATAAACCTAGTGAGCAATTAATTTCCACACAAGAAGAGATAAAATCGAGAGAAATTGTTCCCTTCCCCCAATTTTCTTCTTTGCTTGTCTCGTGAGAAGTTGATCGTCATTTTTCGTCTTCATTGTGACACGTAAAAGGTAAGAAAAAATATAAATAAAAAAAAGAATTATTTCTTATGTTATTTGCTGCAATGTTTGGGATAGGCTAGGGCCAGCCTGAGAAAGTGTTGTGAGGGCTGTGCGGGTGATGGTGATGCGGAGCGGGTAGTACACCAGAAGGCTATGCAGGCAGTGTTGCGCAAAAGGAGATGTTGAGCCGTTGGGCCGGGCCTACTAGGCCTAGTGGCCGGGCCTACTGAGTTTGGTGGCACAGTGCGTTGGAGTTCTTTGGCTAATTCGTGGGGTGGTTGCGTTGCAAAATTTTTCAGAATTTCTTCTCGATGATAAGAAGCGATAGATATCCGCTACCTAAGTATCTCTAAAGGTGAGTCTTCGGAGAAAAGGTTAAATACTTTGTGGATGCTCATCCAAAATTGATGGCTTGGCTAAGTTTTCATAGGAAGTTCAAGCATGCAATCTCATCCAATAATGTCCATGTGAAGCATGTGGAGAGTGGTCATGTGCCATCTCTTGTTGCTCGAGTTGGTAAGAGAGCTATCAAATTCATTATGTTCTACTTCATGTTAGGAGTTCACCTTTCCCATGCGCACTTGTGTCAAGAGGTGATGTGCTCCATGGTGTGCTCTTCTTGTGATGCTCTCAGGAAACACTTTTAGTCATGGTGAAATTTCTCAATTTGAGCAAATTCTTTGATTTGGACTTAATCATCCAGCGTTTGGTACTTCTTCGAGATATTTGATTATTTAAGCATCATAAGATATTTGATTATTCAAGCGGTGATCCCGATTGGCCCGAGGATCTGCGTAGGGTTAATGGTGAGTGGGGTCACGATAGCAATTTGAATTACTGCGTCCTTGTAAAATTTATTAAAAACAAGTGAGCTACTTTATCGTAAATGCCTTGAGAACTTCGTTGTGAACTTTGTCTATTTTTAGATCACATTTCTTCTTTCCATGTGTAGATTGAGTTTGGTTCCACCCCAAAGTCTTAGCTACATATGAAGAAAGTGCATGTTGTTACAGGTATTACAATTGTGTATCGAGTAAGCGTTTTGTAATCCTGCATAACGTAGGGAGAAGGCGGGTTGCCTCCTAAAGAAGAGATCATGAGGATCAAAAAAGAGGCGCTCGCTCATCCGATTGTAGTCTTAGAGCCTGTGCAGTGAAAATGGAAAGAAAAGAAATCCTAGTCACCTACTAAGTAATTATTGATTAGGAAGAAGCTAAGAACTTCTTCGATTAACAAGTCAGGATCTCTGCTGCTTCTAGAGGAAGCTTATGATTGACTTGTCGTCTGCAAGGGCAAGAAGATGTTTGTTAAACCGTACTAATAGCACTCGCCCCAAAAGAGGCTAAAACTCTTCTTGAGAAGATGGCCCAACGTAAGAGTTTTATTGCTCCCACCCCCAACCCCCTTGTCCCGCTTTTGGATCGGGAGGTAAAGTGAAGCGTTCACTCGTACCTAAGTCTACAGATTGCTTTTGGGATGTAGCTCCATGTAGGAAACTCTTTGTATTGAAGGCTGCGATCCATGCGCTCGGGAGGTTGAAGCTATGTCTGTGAGAAAGATTGAAAGCCTAGAGATGGAACTTGCTTTGAGTTGAAATTGAGGTCCAATCTCTGACCGCCTTACTTTTGCCCGAGTTGGAAGCAATCATGCAAGAGAATGAAAACTTGAGAAGCAATCTAGTTGTTGCTCGCTTGAACTGGAAGATGTATAGAAGGATATAGACCTTGACGTGCAAAAAATTCAAAAGTCGAGGAGAGAGCGTTACTTCTAAACTCCATTTTTACCATCTACAAAGGGCCAGAGATCATAGACTATGTCAATGAGATTGATTGTCTTCAAAAGATTAATGAGGACCTTGGCTTCAAAGATAAAGAGTTGTAAAAGGTGTGCTCTTGGTGAATAAGCATTTGCATAAGACTTTAATGAGTTGTAGAGATCAGCTGAGGATCTTGCAAATGCAAACGGTAACAAAAAGTGAGCGGGCGGCTGGCTTGATCTAGAACAAGCCCAAGCCGATTTCTACAAGCTTAGCTACGTTGATCATATCAATAAGTCGCGCTTTGACTAAAAGTTTTCCAAAGGAATTTTTGGACTTTGCTATTTCTCCATATGACTTGCTGGGTTCGTTTTTTTTTTTTTCACGGCTTTTGATGAAAGCCTTGGAAGCAAAATCAGAGGCTGCTTTGAAGATAAAGTGATGGAAGATCATCTTCTTCGAGTGTGGTAATTTTGTTGAAGGCGAGATAGCTCTTGAAGAGCACGAGGTCATCAAGTTGCTAATGAGTAGTTTGCTTTAAAGACTTAGAAATTTTCTTTTCTATTTTTGTCTAAACTTTGTTTCTTGTTTGATTACCTTGGGTTGGATTTTGGTGGCTTTTGCTAGTTTTCAATTTGTTAGAGATTTAGTAAACTGCTTTCTTCGCTTTACTCCATCTTCATTTTTGAATGTTCTTGAAACTTTGCTTGCTTGAAGCAAATTACGAAGCAATTTAGCCTTAGGAGTGCAAACTATTTGACTTCTTCAAAGTAAACGCTCGTAGTTTACACACCTTAGGCATGAATTTTGACTTTCCAGGCGTTGAGCTACCGAGCTTATTCGTATCTTTGATGTCCATTGATCTTTTGTTGTGTTGTAAAAGTTCAGCTACACCTTAATCTATGATTATTCCTTGACAACGGACTATAGAGATGCACTACGGGGGCTTGTCATATGTACGAGACTTCACAATATAACAGCATTAGGCAATATTATAAAGCGTTCACTAAACTAATATACTTAAATGGTTCCTAGGGGTAAGCTAGTACTGCGGCTACGTGCAAATTATCATAGCCCCCAATTAGTAGAAAAGTAGTTACCAAGTTAAAGTAAAGGGGGCAAAACAAACTCCAAAAGCAGGTAAACATTTCATTTATATGTATACAACTTAGGATCAAACTACAAGGTTTGTAGCTCACTCCTTATTGGGAACTTTGATTGCACAAAAGTTGTCTAGAAATACAACAACAACCTTAACAAAGGGCTCTAAAGGTCTTCAAACAAAGTTCAACTTCTCATTGCACACCCAAAACATAAAGAAATGATACCGCCCGAGGCACAAGCTAATACGGAAATGGAAGATGGAAAATGGTAAACTACAAAGTTGAATACGAAACTATTATGGCCTGTAATAGAAGAGTATGGAACCAAATTATATCATGTATTCAAAGATAAAATGAATACATCAGGTCTAAAATGGCAATATAAAAGTGAGCAAGGAGTGATAACATAATTTCAATAAACATTAACAAAACAATAACTTATGTTCTCATCTTTAGATATTCAAGAGGCCTTATTCCATGATGGTTACATTGGTCTTACTACCAGCGGCGGAGTCCACGACTCCTTCACAAGAAAGGCACAACACTTTGATTCATATATTTGAATCAACCATGTTCATATGTTATTCGATGTTCAGGTATTAGAACACTTTGAACAATGAAAAGGTTCCAATAACATAGAGACAATTGACAAGCGATTCAAAGCTCGATATCCAAAGATGTTAAGAGTTTGAAGGATTAGAACCAAGACCAAAGTGATTCAATAATAGAAACTTACAAGTTCCAACTTAAGCTGAGTTTCTTAGCTTGGATCTCCCTCTCTAAAACTAGGGAGGCGCTACGAGTGCTCGCAAGCATTGAATGCTCTGCCCGATCTCACCCTCCTTTCCCCCTCTCTCTCCTCCCTCCTCCCTCCTTTTAATGGTGAGATCGGTGTGAGCATTCAATGCTTTTGCAACTGCTATAACTCCTAAAACTAACCTCGACTCTTGGTAAAAGTGATATTAGTGTGTAAATGAGGTGATTGAAACGAGGAAGGTGGGAGTTAAAAGAGCGACTTAGTGAAGGGAAAATTGTGGATTAACCAAGTTCATTAAACAACATCATTAAGCATGCATTTAACAATTAAAGGGGCGGAAACATGCTTCTATGCACTTAAAACAAAAACTTTACCCAAGAAAATTCAAAGCCTAGTAGATATGGTGAACCAAGACTCAAATCAAAACAAATTTTGAGTTGAGAAATCAAATACCTTTGTAGATTCCTCTTTGCATAAGCAAGGCTAATCACCATGGAGAGGTCTTCATTCCAAGCTTCTTTGCTCCATGAACATTTTAGAAGGATGATCAAAGAGGTGGTTTCTCCAAGTACCCAAAGTAGGGACCTCTAAGTCTCTTCACCAAGGAGAGTCTTGATGAGAAGATGAGTGCCCTAGAGGAAATAGATTGCTAGCTAAATCCCTCTGAGAGCCGACTCTGAGAGGAAGAGAGCTTTCACTCTCTCGATTCTCCAAAGAAAAACCACCACTTAGTTGAAATGTTATAAAATTAGCATTATAACATCTCACAATGTAGTGGCAAACTTGTAAATAAAACAAGTCCACTACATTGCAATCAATGGCCGACCATGTTGGGTTCTTTGGGCCCTTTGGGCTTAATCTATTATTAGTCATTAAGTTGTCATACAACTTGAAGTCGATAAGGCTTGACGTTCGAAGCCCATTGGGCCTTAAACCAAAACTAACCCGAGGTCTATACTTGAACTTATTCGTTTGATTAATTAACATCTTAATTAATCCTTGCCATAAATAATTAAATGCATTTAATTATTCTTACTCCTCTCCATTGTTTCATCAAACTCTACCTTACGGTGTACGATCCATTAGGTTCCTTTTAGCCCCGGGCGGTGGGATTAGAACTCTTTCAAATCTATTCAATTGAAACATACTCAATTCTCCCTTAAAAATGATTATACACCTATAGGGCATCCTGAACCATGAGTGACACCTAGCAATATGTGGCTACCCAAGCCCTAATCGGAGGAGTGGAGAACCTATTCGAGTTAGGATTGCAATGCAATACGGTCCTTCTCCTAATACAATACTCTAGAGCCATTGTTTGGTTTGATAGTTTATTCATGTCTACTATCAATGTGATTCCAATATATATGATTACATTGAATATGATTTGGAGCGACCTAAATCTTATTCGCTTTACGGCGGAGATTCTTAATCATATCTTAGAGTGATACTCCCCTCAAGCAGTTTGAAGGTTAGAGATCTTGTTGCGCATTCACTTGCCTCCATGGCTAAGTAGCTTAACCCCAACGATCAGTGGACACACTCGGATGGGGTGCCTTTTGACATAATCAAAGAGATTAAGGACCTCACCACAAGACAAGCTTGTGATGCCTCGAGGTCAAAAGGACTAATTTGCATTATCAACTATGAGTTCTGCCATGTGACATGATCTTGAAAACTCATCGTTGATCGTGTTCGATGAACTTCATTCCATAGTGAGCACCTACATGCTTATCTTGTGATCACTTACACCCAATGACTCGAGACTAGCCACTCTCCACGAGGAAAGTATAACATGTGCGATCTTAGCAGTTGTCAATGCCCAATTGGCAATCCTATGATCGAGAGCACGTTTAGAGATATGTCAATAACGAGAATGGTCTCATGAACCTAACTTGTTTAGATTACATTCTCATAAGCACATATTCCTTGGACTTATTGTTTAAGCATATAACATTTATATGAGACTACTTTAAACAATAATCATTGCCCTTTATATCAAACTAAATTAGTTTAACATTTGAAATGTCAGTAAAGTATCATCATATGATTGGATTTAGGGCACATTTCAACACTTAGTAAAAGTAGCAATTGGCATCTTACTTCAAGTGTGAGTTTGCTTCAGCGGGAGGTGTCAAACAATAGACTAGAAGTCTTAAAGCATGTGGTGGAGAAGCTTGCTTTTTAGAATTTGCTTGACTTAACTCAAATAAGGTGTCCCAGGTTGCTAACTTAAACATAAATAACACATAACACTTTTACTAATACACATAACTGCACACTAATTCATTATAAAGAGAAGCAAAAGTGTGAGTGAAATCACTATTTCCTCACTCCCTCTCTCTCTTTGAGACCTAGCCTTGGTGTTGGGCTTGGTTAGGCTTTTTCTCCCACTTAAGCCAACTCATGCTTAGTTAGAGGCCCAATGGAGTTTGGGCACAATAGCCCCGATTTAATACGAACTTACATTAAGCCCAAAAACAATGTTTAATGACTTCTATGACTAATTAAGACTTTATAATTAACCATATCACCTAATTAATCCAATTAATTATTTCCATCATTGCTATGATGTCTTGTCCTTCTAAGTGTATTGAGTCCAATCTTTTAGGTTCTCATTAGCGGCGTGAGGTAGTGGTACAAATACATTTGTTTAGTACTTGTATAAACATTTTGTGAATTAAAGCTTTCTTTTAATTCTTCCCTTCACTTTGTGATTACCGTTAATCATCAAAAGGACCCACAAGCCATGAGTGACATCTAACCATATGTCACTTACTACGAGCTAATGGAGAATTTGTTTGGAGAACCTATTCCAATGGAATTACAATGTAATTCAATCATTCTTTAAACCAATACTCTCAGCAATTGCCTTTGACAAAATCAAAGACTAACAACCTAACCATAGACAATTGCTGATGTCTCAGTCAGGAAGTCTATTTACATCATTCAACTATTAGAGTTACTTGTTTTACATGTAGATAATACTCCATGCAAGTACTCTCATTTGATTGAGTTCAATGTACTCATGCCTTTAATCAGCACTAACATACTTTTCTTGTGGACGCCCTTGCTTGAGACTTGCCCTTCTTTAATTGAAGCTGATATAGTATGTTCCAATTTTTCTCCGATCGACAATATCCCTCGACAACCCAATGACTAGGAACATTTAGGACATTATGGTTATGGAAGTAAGGTCTCATTCTTCTAACATATTTAGATTACTTCTTCCGTCAATCCATTGACCATGGATTCACTATTAGGATGTATTTCATTTGGATATTACAATTCAATTGCGATCTTGCCTTGTTATTGTTTTAGACATTACTAAAATGTTTCGATGCTATCTTGAAGGTTTCTTCTCAAGATTGACTTTGAGGAGCATACCTCCAGCATTACATTTCTTCCTTTGAGAAAATCTAGTCCTCTGAATATTACGCTGCTTGAGAAAACAAAGTACGGATACTTTTCTCGATTTCATATTCATTCTCCCAAGTTGCCTTTTTGACTAAGGGTGTTGCCACTGCACTTTTACCAGCCGAAATAACCTTTGTTCGTAATACTTGCTCATTTCGATCCAAAATCTAGATTGGTCTCTCTTCAAAGCTAGATTCTCATTAATCTCAATCGAACCATAATACGTAACATTATTGCTCCCGGTTCATACTTCGCTAACATGGATATGTATGAAAAACATTATGAACATTTGATAGTTTAGGTGGCAATGCTATTCGATAAGCAACTTCTCCAGGATCATTCAGCACTTCAAAAGGTCAATAAATCTTCGACTAAGCTTGCCTTTCTTGACAAATCTCTCACTCGCTGAATGCGATATTTTCAAGAACATAATTACCCACTAGAAACTCCACGTCTCTCCTTTTGTTATCGGCATTACACTTCTACTTATTTTGAGCAGCTTGTATTCTTTCGAATGAGCTTGATATTTTATGTTAAGCTGAACCAATTATGGGCCTTGCAATTTTTCGATCTTCAACTTCTTCCCAACATATAGGTGATATGCATCTTCTTCCATATACTTCAAATGGTGCCATTTGGATACTAATGAATTGCCTTGAAGATTATGATACATCTTTATTATACGTGTCTTATTTAAACTAACCTAAATAATAGATTAATTTAAACCAAATTAAGCCATAGCGCGTAGATCAATTATAGTAAAGATATGAAAATACGAGATTGATCCCGCAGGATTGCTAACGCAATTAACTCATTAATCACGCTAAACTTAATATAACAAACTATAAATTGAGTTGAAGGATTGATGTAAACTAAAATTAACAAGAGAAAAGTAAAATATGAATAACTAAAATAAGCACATGACAAGAAGAATTGTAGAAACAACGAAGCCTAAGGTTATGAATCACCAATAACAGTAATCTATTTACTTTTCCTAGAGCGACCACTATCCAATTACCATACCAATGTTAAGGTTACATTTCTTTCTAAGGTATGAATTAATCCGTGGTTAGGCACGGCTCGTGTCTCTCTACAATGAAATTATATCCTTAGTCCGACATACAATTAACACATAGAAACCCGGTAAGCATAGAAGAATCATGTTAACCAAATAGGACTAGCTTGATATTAGTCATCCTAACTAGTTTATCTACTCTTCTTAATCTTAGATCAATAACCCTAATTGATTGGTCATCCTCGTAGATATATTTCAGTATCACGGATCCAAAATTCCTAAAGGTGATCGGTCATTAGAAATCCGAATCTAGAGTAGAATATGCACAAAGATTAAAATAACATGGCATATAATCAGATAGTAATTAACAAAAGTACTTTGAAAATATTCATGTCATGGCTTCATCATAAACCTTAAATAACTTACATACACACTTTAGAAATAAAAATAAAAGAAAGAACACGAAATCCATGGCAAGGCATGTCCTAAGCTCTTCTTCGCGAATTGTGTAGATGTTGATGGTATGGTGTGGTAAGATGAATACGTAGAGAGCTTGGGACACCTGTTGTAATATTAGATAAACCTAAAAGGTGCGAGGTGGAAACTCTCCTAAATGAAACGAATTCCTAATCCAGTGTGACACAAACTATGAAAGAATCCTTGGTTTAGCATTCCACGTCATCTTCTTTGCACATCAGATTTGGGGTCAATTAATCTTCTGGAAAATTCTGAAAAAAAAATAGGAAATATATAGCTCTATGTCTTAGGCTTTGTCCTAGATATATATAGTACATCACTAGAAAAAATCAGGAAAGACTCCAAATCTTCATTCTCCCCTTCTTTAGCACTTATTGTGGCCAGGAATTCAACTTAGCGAGATTGATTTGAAAACCTGGAACGTTTGGCTCCATGGAAAATTATGAAAATACGGAAACAATGATCTTCAACCTCTTGAAAGCTTCTTGCTCCAATTAACCTTGCATCAAAACTCCTCTCAAAGTCAATTTTTCATCAAAAACATCCCAGGGTATAAATTGGCTGAAAATAGAAAAAGAAAATAATAAGGCACTTTTAAAATCAATTCCTTAACAAAACCTAGAGATAATTCACATGAAAATATGAAAAACAATGCACCTATCCTTACTCCCCGGGGTATATTGTGAACGAGAATGATGAGCTTATTCAAGTATCCCTGCAGCGATATCCCACATGCGCCATATGTACATGCCAACCTCCCAGTGCTTAGGGCGCTGCAGGAGCTCATTGAGAAGCTTCGGATTCCCATTGGAACTCGAGGAAGTTAAAGCAGTTTGGGCTAGAGCAATTGACACACCCCACCCTCGTGCACGTGGATGCGAGTTCGGGCGTCTTGGCCGACACTCGTAAATGTGAAGCCATTAAATGCATGACAACACTTGGTTTAAGCCGTTAAATTACCATAAAGTTGCGGAAATTAATGTCCAATATGCGGGTTCGAGACGTACTAATAATTTGAATCGTGAAAACAAAATAATGAATCAAGTTTAAGAATTTCTATCCATGCGAGGGATGGATCTGTTAAAGCTGAATAAATAGTAAATCCCTACATGGTCGGGAAATAGAATCGGAGAAGTTTGCCACTCCGAATGCCGCAAGCCACCCGGATGCTCTATCACTGAATACGAGGGGGCATAAAAACAAAGGTGTAAGTGGACGAAAAATAAAAAGTTTCGAAATGCCTTTCTCTTTTCAACATAATAACCCCTATTTGAAATCGATTATAATTGTAAAAATCGTACTACGGTAGTATACGTCAAAATGTAGTTATAGGTATAGCGAAAACATATATCAATATAAAATTAAGCCAGATAACAAATCATATTTCAATAGTCCTTTCATCATATATACCATATTCTAAACCCTTCGTTTCTCGACCAAATTAGTAGATCCATATATCAAATTGAAGGTATTGAAGAGTAGAATATTTTCATACCAATTTGGGACGAGAAAAATGGTCGGAAGTGGCTTGAAATTGGCAGGAAGTCTCGGACAAACACTAAATCCGTTCTACTCCAAAACTACACCAAAATTTACATTCTTTATATGAAATCAGACCTACTCATGTGATAAGACCAATGGAAATGGTTTGGGAACACCTATGTCGGGATCGGTTTGTAGCGGATTTGGTTGGGGTTGAGATTCTAAGAATTACGATCTCGTCGAGCTTGATGGAGGGCGATCGTAGCGGCTATGGTCTTGGGTGGTGTTCAAACGAGTTTTGTGATTAAACCAATATCTAGGTTTAAATTGTATTTGGTGTGTTTTGGCCAAGAGAGAGCGAGAGAGTGAGCTACCAAGTAGCGGGGTTAAAACCTAACCTAATTAACCCGCAGCGTAAAATTACTAATGCCCTGAACTTTAAAAGTTTCGTAAAATAATCATTTAACTCCAAATTGAGTTCTACTTGCGTATGAGTACTACTTGAATATGTAAAAAATAATTTCACATGTCATTTCCAATAAAGTTAACAAAATTCAACATTTGTTCACTAGGGGTATTTTGGTAATTTTACATGAAATTATGGAACGAGGTTGTAACAATCTACCCCCTTGAAAAATTTAGATCATGAAATTCACAAAACATAACCACTAGAATAAATTCGGATCTTCTTTGCATGTGTTCCTCGATCTCCCAAGTAGCCTCATCTACTTCGTGATTACTCCACAAAACCTTCACCAATGGTATCACCTTGTTCCTCAAAACCCTCTCTTTCACCTGTCCAAGATCTCTATCGGTTGTTCCTCGTAACTTAAATCCTCCTTGGCCTGCTTGTGGCCCCGGAGTACTGTGACTCGTGCGATACATGCTTCCTCGACATAGAAACATGGAAAACATCATGTGCGGAACAGCTCCGATGGTAAAGGCTGTTGATAAGCAAGCTACGCCCACCGCAGCGCCCAACAATCTCATAAGGACCAATGTCAGGGCAAGCACCGGTTTGCAAGCCTCGCTACACCTACTTCCAGGGTGACAATCTCGAGAAATGCGAAATCGCCAGCGCATACTCACGGTCCTTAGAGTGCACATCTGCTTTGTACTCTTTTTATGCAGCATCTGGTGCTTTCGATTCACGCTTAATCACGAATCTTCTACGCTGTGCTCGTCTACCAGTGGGCCCTCGGTGCTCGCTCGCCTACCTCGGAGTCCAACACGTTAAGATTAAAACACGCCTTGTAAAATGCCTTATACGGTGCCATGCAGCTAGAAGTGAAAGCTATTGTTGTAGGCAAAATCTATCAATACCAAGTAAAATCATCCCAGATTTCCCCCAAATTGAAAGACAAAAACTCTCTTACATGTCCTCGAGGTTTGAATCGTCGCTGATTGACCATTTTGTACGTGGATGGAAAAGTTGTCTTTATGCCTAAGTTTGTTCCATAGCATCTGAAATGCCATCCAAAATTTGGAAGTGAATCCTCGGATCTCTGCTCCGAGATGATGGAAAGTGGTACCCCATGAAAGTTTGACAATCGATCTATGAACATCTTTTGCTAACTTATTCAACTTGTAGTCTTGACGGAGCGGCAAGAAATGAAATTTGTCTTTGTAAGTCGGTGGACAATCACCCAAATACCATCACACCTCGCCCAAGTAGGTGGTAACCCATCACAAAGTCCATGGTAATATTTTTCCCAAGGGTTTCTGTCTCTCCACCTTCACTTGTTGACAAGTGAAACAACGACTCATATTAGCGATATCCTTTTCATCCGACCAATAGTAGTAAGGTCGATGGTGTGGTACATTTAAATGCTGCCACAGGTGCATAGCATATGCTGAAATGTGTGCCTCATCCATAATTTTTCTCTTTAATCCACCATTCTCTTTCGGTACAAGGAGCACCCCATTGCCCAACATCACGACTCCATCTTCCCACTAACCACATAATCGTTCCTCGAGCCATGAGACTTTATTTAGTTGTCTCGCTCCAGGAATCTTTCCCTTAGGCTTCTCGGACTTTATCCACAGAACAAGTCTAACTTTGGAAATGAGCTAGTAGGCCTCGTGATCCACCAACATTGAAGATTCCACTGTACTCCTCCAACTCTCCCAACATCGGAAAATAGGTTGCCGAATAGATCTTTAGCAGTCCATGGGATTCGACTAAGAAGCGTCGGCCAGGACATTAGCTTTACCAGGATGATAATCAATGTCTGATTGTAGTCGATCGAAGCTCCATCCATCTTCTCTATCTCATATTCAACTCATTAGTAAAAATGTGTTTGAGACTTTTGTGTTGGTGAAGATACGACAAGTCTCCCATAGATAGTGTCGCCAAATCTTCAAGGCAAAGACCACAGCAGCTAACTCTAGGTCATGAGTGGGATAATTAAATTCGTATCGTTTGAGTTGTCTAGAAGCATAGGCAATGACTCTTCCATGTTGCATCAGTACACAACCCAAACCATGCAACGGCGCATCAGTGTAGATATCAAACTCACCACTCTTATCAAGAAGTACTAAGACTGGTGCGTGAGTAAGATGGTGTTTAAGTTCCTAGAAACTCCGTTCACAGTTGTCATCCCAAATGAACTTAGCTCCCTTCCTAGTAAGCTTAGTAAGTGGTCCTGCTATAGAGGAGAAATTATGTACGAAACGATGATAATAGCCTGCTAGGCCCAAGAAACTTCTCACTTCAGTCACATTAGTCGGCTGCTCCCAATTCACCACTGCCTCCACCTTCTGTGGATTAACAAAGATACCTTCAGCAGAAATCACATGACCCAAGAAACTAATATGATCAAGCCAAAATTGACATTTGTTGAACTTAGCGTACAACTGTGCTATTCTCAGACTCTTCAAAACCATCCTCAGATGCCCCACATGCTCAGCCTCACTTTTGGAATAGATCAGAATATCATCGATGAACACTATCAAGAACTGATCCAGGTATGGTCGAAAGACATTGTTCATCAAGTCCATGAAAGCGGCTGGAGCATTAGTCAGCCCGAAAGGCATCACTAGGAACTCATAATGCCCATATCGAGTTTGGAAGGCAGTCTTGGGCACATCATCCCTGCGAATGCATAACTGATGATATCCAGATCTAAGATCAATCTCAGAGAAAACTCGTGCACCTTTAAGCTGATTAAATAGGTCATCAATACGAGGCAACGAATAACGGTTCTTCACCGTCATCCGGTTAAGTTGCCTGTAATCAATGCATAAACTCATACTTCCATCCTTCTTCTTGACAAATAGGACAGGAGCACCCCAAGGTGAAGTACGGGGTTGAATAAACCCTTTGTCAACTAACTCCGGGAGTTGAGTTTTTAACTCCCTCAGTTCAGCTGGAGCCATACGATAAGGTGCTCGGGAAATAGGATCAGTACCGGGTATCAGATCAATCGTGAACTCGATCTCTCTGTCAGAAGCTAATCCAGGTAAATCCTCAAGAAACATGTCGGGATATTCATTGACCACGCGAACATCCTCGACTCGAGCTAGAGAATCTTCTTTCATCACCACATGAGGCAAGTAACCCTGACAACCCTTCTGCAACAACTTCTTCGCCCTTAGTGATGAAATCAGACTGTTCTGCAAAACTATTCTCTTGCCTTGAAAGGTAACTTCTGGTTTACCAAGTGTTCGGAATGTGACAAAGTGGTATCAGAGCCACTCTGCCGTTCGGTATGGATGTGCCGGCGAGAACGCCGGGTTCCCCTTAAGTGGGGTGGATTGTAATATCCCACATCGACCAACAGAGAGGGGGTGATGTGCCTTATATGTACATGCCCACCTCCATTTAGCACGAGGTCTTTTGGGAGCTCACTGGCTTCGGATTCCATCGGAACTCCGAAGTTAAGTGAGTTTGGGCTAGAGCAATCCCAAGATGGGTGACCCACTAGGAAGTTGCTCATGAGTTCCCAAAAACAAAATCGTGAGGTTGTGTCCCAAAGAGGACAATATCGTGCTACGGCGAAGCCGGTCCGGAATGTGACAACTTGTCCCTCTGTGCCTTCTTTAGTGCCTTGAAAAAAGGTCTGCATTGGTCGGTCGATCGCAAGATGAATCGGTTGAAGGCTACTGATAGCAATTTTACCACACTCAAATTCCAGGCAAAAATCACTTAAAAATACTTGCAAGAGTACAAGGTTATCGTAGTATAGCAACTCAAGCAAGGTCGTTTCCACAGAGACTGATATAAATAACTTGTATTTAGACTAATTCTCAATTAATTATTTAATACAAAAGATAGATATTTATGATCATGAATTTAAAAATAAAAATAAATAGAAATTCGCAGGAAATTAAATAATCAAAAATAAAGCTCGTCAATAATTATTAGAAAACAAAGATTAGAAACCCTAGAGTTCAGCCATCACCAATAACAATCCTATATAGTTCTACCAATTACTTATGAATTACACATGCACTTTGAAGGTTAGGTTTTCCTATTGCATATTCTACTAGTGATATTCTAGCTAGAACATATATCTAACATGCAACCCGTCTGTGATATTCAGATCAAATATGAACATGCAAGACTCATTAAGTTTTGTGAAAACCTTTTGAAAAACCATGCAACCCTTAAGAGCGTGATATTCGCCTTAAGTGAACTTACAATTATCAATCACAAGAAGCCCTAGCCAATTTAAGGGTGATATTCCAACATAAATTGCATCCAATTACTTGTCTACACATCCTAATGGTGATCAAGCATTAAGATAAATAGATAGTTTAAACCGGTGATTGACAATTCAAAGTAGCATGCATAAAATCATAAGCAATTGAAAAGAAACTATATATTCATGCTAAAGGCTCAAGGCCTCACCCTAGAAAGAGAATTAGTTACGCATAAACATAATTGAAATCATAACATAAATTGATAAAAGTTTAGAAAACACCATTGTAGAAAAGTTGAGCCGAGTTCTCCACACTTTTAATCTCCAAATTCGTTCTCCTTCTAAACCCTAGAGACTCAACTATATAAATTACTAGAAAAACCAAATCCTACTTAAAAAGGGCTTCCCCAAAAATCAGGAAACCAAAATAAAAATAAATAAAATTACAGAATCCTTTCCTAACAAGGACTTGGACTGCTGCAGAAAATCCTTCTTTTGATGGACCAAATCAGCTCCGAAATAGGCCCATAATATATCGTTGGAAAGATAAAAACGTCCTCTACAACTTTGTAGAAGAAACCTCGGCCCAAAAACGTCATTCTGGATCAGTTATTTTCCAAATAAGCCCAAAACGTGAATCTGGCCGAATTTTGCAATCCATCTTCAATTATTCTTCACAATCAAACGGCATAGAATTAAGGCTCGAAACTTTGACATAATCTTCTTAGCTCCAAAACTCCACAATTTGTCCATTTAATGCGCAAAGCCGATTCAATCCATCCTATAACAAAAATATATAAAGAAGTATCAAAATTCTCTCAAAAACAAACATAAAAGCTAAATTGGAATATCGTAAAATATAATATAATATCGACTGATCAGCTACTGCTTATTCGGTCAGACTTTGGATCTCCTTTAAAGTGGTTAGGGACTTCATATCCAGAATCACTCTAATCTACTTCAAACGTGCTTCAATTCCTCGTTGGGTGATAAGATACCCTAAGAATCGGCCATAGGAGACTCTAAATGTGCATTTTGTAGGGTTGATCTTCATTTGGTACTCTAGGAGGATGTTAAATGTTTCCATGAAGTTCTTGATATGGCTTGACAGCTGCTTGACTTTGACCATGACGTTGTTGACGTAGACTTTCATGGTTCTTCTGATCTGCTCCTTGAACATCATGTTTTTTTTCATAAATGGCTCCCGTGTTCTTGAGATCGAAGAGTATGAGTCTGTAGCAGTAGATGCCTTGCTTAATGACAATCATGGTTTTCTCCTTGTCCGGTTCGTGCATCGCTATTTGATTGTAGCCTACGTATGCGTTCAAAAAGCTGAGCAACTGGTTCCCTGAGGTTGAGTCCACTAGTAAGTCAATTCGGGGAATCGGATATGGGTCCTTCGGGCATGCATTGTTTAAGGTCAGTGTAGTCCACGCATACTCTCCATTTGCCCTTCTCTTTCTTCATGCCTAGCACAACGTTGGAAAGCCATGCTGAGTGTGTCACCTCCTCAACGAATCTGGCTTTTATTAGTTTGTTGATTTTCACCTTGATGATCGCTACTCACTCCGAAGCAAAGTGTCACCTTTTCTGGATCATAGGTTTGGTTGCAGGGTCGACGTGCAGCTTGTGGCAAGCTATTTTTGGATCTATACTGGGCATGTCAAAGGGTGACCATGCAAAAACGTCACTATTTTCCTTGAGGAAATTCGTGAGTTCCCCTCTCTCTTTGGGACTCAGTCGTGAGCAACTTCTAGTTGTCTTCTCCGACTACTAATGATCAAGAATGATGTACTCAGCATCTTCTTCTGGCTTCCAGCTTGTCTCGTCTGCTGATGTGTCGATATGGACTCCATCTTCTTCGACTCCTTGAGGATCTAAACGGTGCATCATCGAGACATGGTTTGGTCTTTTATACTTGATCTCCCTGATTCCTCTTTTCGGGATGCAGAATCGAATCTTTTGGTACTCGACAAATGTCACCTCTCCAATCTTCACAAGCCAAGGTCGGCCAAGAATTCCATTATGTGAAGATGGGTCGCTGACAATCATGAATGTCTACAAAGAGACAACTGGAAGGGTAAGTAGGTCGAGTACGATCTTGCCGATAGCAGTTAAGGTGAAGGCGTTGAATTCGGTAAGTACCTCTGCTTGGCGTTTGGTAATGCTTTCCAAACCCATCTTCTGAATTACTGCTAGTTGGAGTACATTCACTACGCTGTCGTTGTCCACCATTGTTCTATCAATCATGGCATGGGCCAGATGGACAGAGATCACCGGAGCGTCATTGTGGGGAAAGTCTACTCTTTCGGCATCCTGCTCGGTGTCTGGGTAGGTCGTGTGCAACTTGGACTTGAGAGACCGATATCTCATGTTGAATCATCCTCTTCTTGAAATTGTTGGTAGCCCTTAAGTGTTAGGACTTAGCGAATATGCCATTGACAAGGGTTCGTCGCCGGCCTTTACTTCTAGGGAAGTTCATGTTGCAGTCCTGTCGAGGAAGTTGTCGCATTTACCTTCCTTTGTCAACTTCTCGAGGTAGTCCCTCCATTTGATGCAGCTATCAGTGGTATGGTCGGGGCCGTAGTAGAATACGCAGTACTTCATTTGAGCCGTCTTGGAAGTATCTCCCTTCATTGGTGACGACAGCTTGAACCAAGGTTGTTTCTTGAATTCTCGAAGAATTTGGTAGATTGGGACCGTGAACTTCAAGTATGTCTTTGGCGTGGAGCCTTCTTTTGCTGGAGACCGGTACATGCGTTTGTTTCCTGATAGGTTCTTATTGAACTTTTTGTCGTCCACCTTCCTCTGAGTTACTCTAGAGTGTTTCCAAGGTTGCTCAGGTACCTTCTGGGCTGACCTCTCTTCATCCCAAAGTGCATGTTTTTCCACCAAAAAGTAAGAGTCTGTTAGAGTCAAGTCTCGCCCATGATTAGTTCTTCGAATAGGGGGCACTCAACCGATAACCCTTTTCTGAATGCTGCCTTTCCAATCGTGTCGTTGCAGCCTACGATCTTTGTCTTCTCCACTTTAAACCTCTTCATGTACATGAGAATGGACACCCTCTGATCCTTCTTGATGTTGAAGCAGTGATCTGACTTCTTCTTGATCGAGCGATAGGACGAATATTCCTTAGTGAAAATCAAAGAATGTTTGTTGAAGTTTTGGATGGAACGTGGCGCTAGGGTGTGGAACCAGTCTTGCGCCTCGCCTTGGAAAGTGGTGGTCAAGATCTTGCACATGAGGGCGTCATTATTTCTGTAGAAGACCATCGCGCTGTGGTAGTGTTGAGATATCTCTCTAAATCCTCGTCTCCCTTGAATGGAGTGAAGTGTGGCATAGTGAATTTGAGTGGAGGATCCGTCCATGGATCTCTCTCTTGCTTGAACAATTTCAACAATACACATGCCATACCGACATTATATAGATACATATAGACATCATTATCGATATCATATCAAGAATATATACATTGTACCACTACAATATCTACAATATTAATAATATCTAAATCATCTCAATGCAATATTAACATTATCTCAACAATATTGATATCATAACAATACTATCTCAATAAAATATTGTGATGTTATATGTGATATATATAAAAGGGTAATCTAGACATTTCATCTTATCAATACGTTGTTAATATTGTTGTTCACGCCTATATTTCTATTTTGACTAAGCACTTTTAAAATCAATATATAATAGCCAATTTACTTTTTTCTGGATGGGTTTGTGGCTAACAATTTCTTAGGCAAACTCTTCTATAATCACCCTCGTCTTCCAACTCACTAGAAAAAATTGCGCTCATGAGCTTGGGTTCTTGGAGAGTTTCAGCAGTTCATAGTTGATTTGGTGAAAAACAGAAGTAGTTCAATTTTTAGTTTTTGTTCACTTTTTTTTTCTGAAAACTAAAACTTCTTTGGTAACTATTTTCATTTTCAAAGCGGAAAACTACTTTTATGAGTTTTCAAATTTTGACTTTCGGTTATATGTTTTCATTATTATTTTTTAAAAATTGAAATAGTTACTAGACAAGTTTTCAGTATTTAAAAAGATAAAAACTAAAAGTAAAAAATAAAAACGGAAATGGTTCTCAAATGGCCCTTAACTTCTATACCTCTGACATTGAAAACATATGGTTACTTCACTTCAAATGGTAGGATATGAATACACATGATGAGCATTTCATTTGTACAAGTATCAATATATACTTTGGTTAAGGGCCAGTTTGGGGTTGCTGTGGTTAAAAAAAAAACTGCTTATAAAAGCAGCTTTTAAAAGCAACATCCATGCTGCTTTTAAAAGTTGATGTTTTAATGCTATAACTTTTAAAATAAGCAGTATATTTCATTTTTACCAAACACTTTTTATCTGCTTAACTTTAAAGTTAAGCAGTTTTTAGTGAAAAAAAGCAATACCAAATGGGGCCTAAGTCGCTAGCTTTCATACTTATTAGCTTCTTGTCATAAACTAATGAGAACAAGTTATGGTAGCCTTTTTTTATACAAACCAACTTTTTTACCATTCCCTCTCTCCTCCAAGCGCTACCTCCCTCCTTGTCCAAAAACCATTGATCTGCAACCACCATAGCCGCCGGTGTTGAGATACTTTCTTATTTGGTTTGATTTTGCTATTCATTGAAATTGATATTGTGATTGTAATTATCTCTATCAAAGATTACATAGCTATAGTTTAGGGACCATATTTGGTTAACAGCAGATTTCTAGGATCTATAATATTATATTCTCATCAGTGTGTCCACCTTATAAGGACCCTTTGTACCATTCTGTAAATTATCAATGAATATTACAATTCACACCAAATTCTATATGGTAATTAGAGCCCGTCCAGGGCCTTCATCAAAACACAACTGAAGTATGACTGGCAGCAGCAATGACAATGACAGAGAAGAGATAGTACTGAGCAGCAGCGCCGACACCAAAATAAAAAGGGACTAGAAACCAACTTCAGATATGGATTCTTCCAACCTTGATCATCCATTCTACGTTCATCACTCCGACCATCCTGGTCTGGTCTTGATCACGATAAAATTAACCACTAAAAACTATAGAACTTGGAGTCGTTCGATGCGAATCTCTCTAAGTGCCAAAAACAAGACTGGCTTTATTGACAGCTCGATCAAACAACCATCCCCAACAGCCAACCCTACCGAGTTCGCTAGGTAGAAACACTGCAACGATATGGTCTTATCTTGGATCGTAAACACATTGGAGAGAGATCTCTCGAACAACATCCTCTTCACAAACGTTGCAAGCAAAGTCTTGGCTGATTTGGAGGAAAGATTTGCACAGAGCAACGTGCCTAGAATCTTTCAAATCGAGAGAGATATCGCCACACTCATGCGAGATCAAATGTCTGATTCTGCATACTACTCCAAATTGAAGGGCTATTAGGACAAGTTTCCTCCCTCAACACTTTAGAGGCATGTTCTTGTGGTGCACTGAAATCTATCTTGGCTAGAGAGGAGCAACAGCATTTGATGCAGCTTCTCATGGGACTGCATGAGTCCTATGCGACGATTCGAGGGCACATACTACTCATGTCGCCCTTGCCCATTGCCCAGAAGGCATATAGCCTTCTTTTACAGGAAGAAAGACAACGTCAGATTGCTTCTGGTTCAACCGTCAACAACGAAAGCATGGCCATGATTTCCATATCTAACAAGAAAAAGGGCAGTGGGAGACAAAGTTCACAGAACTGTTTCACCACGTCCAACAATTCATCATCTTCTTCATCCCGCAACAGTCAGAAAGGACCACGACATTGTACTCATTGCAATGGTAACAATCACACTATTGAAAATTGTTTTTGGATTAATGGTTTCCCACTAGGACATAAATGGCATGACAAAGAGCCGCTACGATTTGAGGCTACCAACCGTTCCTTCCAAAGTCGTAAAAGTGGTCCTTGTCAACAATCCTCTAGCAACAATGTCCAGGGTTTTGATGATTAAACTCATCATTTTCAGTCCACAGCGCCCCATCTTACTCTTGAACAATGTAAAAAAATCATGGACATTGTCGGTAAGGAGGAAGCTTCAACGCTCCAAGCAAACTTTGCGGTCCGAATTCTCCCCTTTAGCGCACACACTAAAATTATCGAATGCCCGGATCATAGATAGTGGTGCTACCGATCACATCACGCACTCCCCACATCATTTAATCACCGCTCGTATATTTCTCTCTTCCACTGTGAGGTTACCCACGGGAAAAAAGTACTAATCACCACTAGGCAATCGCGTTCACTTTAATGAAATTTTTACACTCAAAGATGTTTTATGTGTCCCTTCATTCAATGTGAATTTTTATCCTCTGCCTTATCAATCACTAAATTGTTGTGTTTGTTTTTTTTCAACATTTTGTTATATATGGGACTTGCGCACGAAGAAGATGATTGGATTGGGTAGAAGGCATGAGAACCTTTACTATTTTGATTCTAACCACCTTGCTTCCCAGCTCCATTCTACCTCAACCTTCCATGTCGCTACCAAACACAACTCTTGGTACCTTCAATTGACAACCATTTGATGCCAAGTCTCGTTTATTATCTAAGCAATTTTCTAATATTCATCTTTCTTGCATGTTTGTGATTTTTGTCCATTGGCAAAACAAACTAGGATTGCATTTTCCTTCGAGTTCAATAAAGAGCATTGCACTCATTTGATCTTATCATGATATGGAGGTGGAGACACTGCTCCTCGAGTTACCACGTGGACATCGAGTGCGAGCGCAGCCGTTCGACACTGAAGTGACGAAGCTATTTAATGCATGACAACACTTAGTGTAACCAAAATTAAATAGCTAAAGTTGTAAAACTAATGTCAATATTATATACTTCGCTCGAGCGCACATCACAATGTTTTAAAACAAATATCGAAACAGCTTCCTGCATCTTCTGCTCCATAATAAGTGATGGATATTATTAAAGAAACTCGGAAGTAAAAGATAGTCTCGCATGGTCGGGATGGATGACAGCCGCGCAGTTTCCGACCTCGCCGTATGACTCCATGCCGCTACAGTCCCGAAGGGGACGAAAACAGTGTGAGTGATTGACAAATCAAAGCTTTTCGCAAACCTTCAACATATTACCTCTATTGGAAATCCGCATAATCGTCGAAAATACTATCATAGTATAGTTCAAAAGATACTTTAGTGAGTATAACCGAAACGCATAAAGTATAATATCTCGTAAAACACACCCACAATTCCAATAATATATAGCATCAAAAACCAAATACGTAGAGTAAGGGCTGAACATGTACGGTTGAGGAACAGCTTTTCAATCACCGCAGCCAGCACTTTACGTTATCCACAATTTGTACTCCTAGTACACACACATGTAAGACTTTTATGCGTTGTCAGCGTGCCACACCCCGAGCCCCACGTGAGGCCTTTCATAACACATGAACGTAGCATAAGTTGCATTAAAAGATTTATCGATTACAAGCCCTAGTAAGGCGTGTGACCAAACATGTGAGACTTGTCCTATGGCCATGAGAACGGCACTCACAACGTAGCGAAAGCACACAGCTACAGCCAAAACATACATACTCATGTGTATAGATATGATAGCAATATCCCTTTCATAATTCCCAAATATTTATCATTGCATAAATAAATCCTTTCCCAAACCATATATCAAAATACCGTTTAATATTTATGCAAAAGTGAAATCATAGCATAAACCATTTCATAACATATATTCATACTTGATAAATAGTCCCAATCACCAAATTAAATCCATTTCTCAATATATATACCATAAATAGAACATGTTACAACCTCGTCCTTAAAATTTATGTGAAATGACCAAAATACCCCTAGGGTCAAATGTTGACTTTGTTGACTTTTCGTGACGACTTGTGAAAAATTATTTCTTTACATATTCTGTTGTACTTGTTTACACGAGCGCGTGGGCTTAAAAGAGGAACTCAATTCGAGTTAAAACGAACGTTTACGAAGCTTTGAAGTGTAGTGTTATTTTGGTAATTTCACTCCGTATGGGAATTAGGTTTTGGGCTGACCGCACAAAGAGCCAACCCTCCCCATTTGCCGCACGTCACTTTTCCACTCTCCCTCTCTTTCTCCCATTTTCTCAAAGCCAAAATACGTACCGAAACTCCTAATCTTGGACGAATCACAAAACCGTCGAATCGTCGCCCAAAATCCATACGATCAAGACTGCCTGGGTCATTCTCGGGACGAGGGCCGTGACTGTGATTCTTCAAACTTGAACCCGGCTGCTCAAACCGATCAGCCGAACGGTTTCGAAAACTAACCGTCAATTTCCTCGTGGCAATCCGCACTAAGGTAAGCCCCCCGAGACCATTACCATTGGCTTTGTTGGATCGAGTAGGTTCGATTTGATATAAAGTACGTCAAATTTGTACAAGATGAAGGAGAACAGACTAGGCTTCCCTAAGCTTTCCCGCTTCACTCCCTAAGCCATCTCCGCGCGCTTTTCCGGCCTCAAATACCTTCAATTTGATATATGGCACGTCAATTTTGACAAAGAATGAAGAAGATACGAATTTTGTGCTTGTGTGGACTAAATCGGCAAAATTTTCCAGTGATTCCCAAGGAACCAGACATGGAGGTGACGGCACTCGATCTGGCGTGAGTCTGGATCAAGCAGAGGGAAGGAGGAGAGGGAATATTCCAGCATCCGTAACGGAATACTCCTAATGGCAGGGGAATATTCCTAACGGCGAAGGTACATTCCGTTAAATTTTAACGGCGCTCGAGGCCGCCAGCGCGCGGGGCGCGTGTTCGACGTCGGCCAGCCGCGTAGGGTGACGCGCCAGGCGCGGTGGGGCGCGTGACGCGCGTGGGGGACACACGCGCTGCGTTGTGGGACCACGTGCCAACGCGTGGCGACACGGGGGCAAAGGCTGCGGGCGACACGTGCCGCCGCGTGCCACTCGCCGGCGCGTGGCTCTGCCAAGTGGAAATGGTTTTCCCGCGCGCGGCGTTGTCCGGGTTTCCTTGCGCATGCCGGCGCGTGCGCGTGAGACCACTTCCCGTGCGCGTGAGACCACTTCCCGGCGTGGAGTGGCTTCCGACCGCCCGGCCAAGCAGGCGGCGGCGCACGGCGGCGCCGGCGCGGTGGACGGCGGCGACAGGTTTTCTGCCCGAAATCATTTTCGAGCCCGCTTTGGCTACAATAGCTATTTTTGTGTATTTTTCTATTGGGCCTAATTTTATTTATTTGTAGGAAGTTCTAATTTATCCTCTTTTAACTTTTTAAATAGGTAATTCTTCGCCCGCACACCGAGGGTGGCAACACCGAGGAGATTTCACTCCCGATCACCCGTGAGTGGACCTTGCTTTATTAAATGGTTTTGATTGAAAATAAATATGAATTTGATTTATATGGTTTTAAATGGTTTTCTTAAGCGTTGTTTATTTATATATATTTATTTATAAATATATATACTTGTTGATAATTGATTATGCAACCATATTTGTTTTATTTATGGTTATTTACTGGAAAATGGATTTTAGTTGGTGATTTCCATTATTTATCAAAGTATGAATAATGTTATGAAATGGTTTTTTTTTTTACACCATGATTACTTTTGCATAAATACTAAATGATCTTGATATATGGTTTTGGGGGAAGGATTTATTTATGCAATGTTATATATTGGGAATTATGAAAGGGATATTGTTCATATATGGTTCCTATTTACATATGAGTATGTATATATGTTTTCAAACACACTAGGTATGCTTTCACTACGTTGTAGTACCGTTCTCATGGCCATAGGACAGTTCTCACATGTATGGGTCACACGCACTGTACTCCAGGGGTATTGTCCGGTAAATACCTTAGTGCAAGCTTGTCTTACGATTATTGTTGTTGTTTATGGGGAAAAGGCCCCACTGCGTAATGACTCGGGTGTGACGCACTGCGGCGCCAGGACTTACATGTGTGTGGTACTAGGAGTACAAATTATTGATTAACGTATTGGACTTGTACGGTGATTGAGAGGCTGTTCCTCAACCCGTGCATGTGTGATTGTGTATATACCTTGTGTCGGTTTTTCCGTACTATATTATTGGATATTTATGATTTGTGACTTACGGAAATGTATATCTTTCGAGACTTTTCAGTATATGTTTATAATACCTTTCGAACTAGACTATGATAGTACGTTTTCACGTTTATACTGGATTTTCAAACAGGGGGTTAGTACTTTGAAAAGAGAAAGGTTTGTGAAAACTTTTATTTTTGTCCACTCACACTTTTGTTTTTGCGCCCCCTTCAGGACATAGTGAGATAGCACCTGGCGAGGTCGAGACTTCTACGTGGCAGCTCTGATCTTTCATCCCGACCATGTAGGGATTCTTCTTTCTTCCAGTTTCTATAATAATATCCATCCCTGTTATGGATAGAGATTCTAGGAACTCAGTTTATTATTTGTTTCCGCTGTTTCAAATTTAGTACGCTCTGAACCATATGCATATTGACATTGATTTCCGCAAACTTTATTATAAATTAATTTCGTTTTCACAAGTGTTGTCATGCATTTAATGGCTTCGTCACTTACGAGTGTCGGCCAGCACGCTCGCACTCGGTATCCACGTGGGTATCGAGGGTGGGGTGTGTCAGAATGGTATCAGAGCCACTCTGCCGTTTGGTACGGATGTGCCAGCGAGGACGCCGGGTTCCCCTTAAGTGGGGTGGATTGTGATATCCCACATCGACCAACGGAGAGGGGGTGATGTGCCTTATATGTACATGCCCACCTCCAATTAGCACGAGGCCTTTTGGGAGCTCACTGGCTTCGGATTCCATCGGAACTCCGAAGTTAAGCGAGTTTGGGCTAGAGCAATCCCAGGATGGGTGACCCACTGGGAAGTTGCTCGTGAGTTCCCAGAAACAAAACCGTGAGGGCGTAGCCCAAAGCGGACAATATTGTGCTACGGCGGAGTCGGTCCGGGATGTGATAGAACAAATATGGTTGCTTCAACAATTATCAACATATATATATATTTAATAATAAATATATATAATTAAACATGCTCAGAAAACCATTTTAAACCATAAAGAAATCAATTTCATAAACATTTTTAATCATAAAAACCATTTAATAAAGCAAATGTCCACTCACCTCGAAAATATCTAGACGTTGATCCTAGTCGACAAACAGGCTAGTTGAATCTCGCCACCTGGAGGCTAATTCAAGGTCAACATGAGACAGCTTCTTCTCCTCTGCAGTTCCAGAAGGCTAAGCAAAAAGTTCTCCGGGTTTTACAACCCTAAGCATAAATCCTCTCGCGTGCATCACCAAATAATAATTGTGCTTCCATCATGCATTGATCGGCATATAAAGTATCCCATTTAACTTCATTTCCACCTTGCAATTTATTATAAATATCTTGGACATCATCCCACTCTCCTGTGATGATGATCTTGTCTAATGGATAAGCCTCCTTGTTTACCACAATCTGTTTCACTTTGGCATCCAAATCCTTTAGAGAATCAGGACCGTCTTCTTGCTTCAAGGACTGCATTTTCTTATTCTCCCTAATAGCCTTCTTTGTTCCATATAAAATAATAGTTCTCGGTGTCAAAAGCATCAGGATGGTCAAAGTTGGTAGGAAAGATTGAATAAAGGTCATTAAACCACCAATAAGAACAAAGAATGAATTGTGTAGAGAAAATGGAACAGTTCAAAAGAAAGAAAGGCCGGCCCCAGCATACTGTAATCTAGGAACTTTGACGGCGCCCCAAACACCACCAAATCAAAGCTAGCCGACATAAAATCTCTCCACGCAGCCTTCTCTTTCACTCTCCTCCAAAGTTAACATCATCTGCCTGAAGGTCCTCATTTTTGCTCTAGCTACAGCTTTAACCCAATTTAGAGATGTCCTTCTCTGCCATTTAAGAAAAGTAAAGACGATAGCCACAAGCCCAAATGACCCAGTGACCAGCCACCCTAAAAGAAAAGGACCATAACCATCTGCGGCTGTCACCAAACTTGCAAGTGAAAGGACCAGATCAATCATCAAGACTTAATTCTTCACTTACAATGTCGTTCCTTGTCCCAGAACAAGGCCCTACCATGGCTGGAGCTTCATAGTTCCTGTCCAGTTTGCAGGTTCCAGTTGCCTGCTACAAACAACACCACCCTTTGCTGCCATCACCATCGTACAGAGTCGAGAGCCTCAGCCCCCGACCCCAATCGCAGCCAACTCCTAGGGTTTTAACCGAGGGGTCAACGAGTGGTTTGAAATTAGGGTAGGTAGGGAGAGGTCGAATTCCAAGTTTCAGAGGTTTCTGCTTGCTGTTTGGGTGGGGAGAAAGTGACGAGAAAATAGAGAGAGAGAGAGAGAGAGAGAGAGAGAGAGCTCGGGTTGGCTTTGAAATTGTGGGAATTAGCTGATTAGAAAATTTTGGGGAATTAACTGCACAGCAACCAATTTTAATACCCAAAACCCTAACTTTAACCTACGGGGTTGAAATTACTAAAATGCCCTCACACTTTAAAATTTCGTAAATTGTTCGTTTGAACTCCGAATTGAATTCCGCTTGCGCCCACGCGTTTGTGTCGACGAGTACATCAAGAATATGTAAAGAAATAAATTTTTACATGTCGTCACGAAAAGTCAACAAAAGTCAACATTGACCACTAGGGGTATTTTGGTAATTTCACATAAATTTTGGGACGGGTTGTAACATATGGGGTCCACACAAAATTGCATCTCATTCAGGTGCTAAATATTTTCTCACCATTGTCGATGATTACTCACGCACTACATGGGTCTATTTGATGAAATTGAAATCGGAGACCCAACATCTACTTAAAATTTTCTTTTCTTTTGTCTCCACGCAATTTAACAAGCAAATTAAAGCCATCCATGTAGACAATGGGGTGGGGGGAATTTTCCTCTATGCAATCTTTCTTTGCAAAACATGGTGTTCTTTACCAACACACTTGCACTTATACACCCCAACAAAATGGGGTTGTTGAAAGAAAACACCGCCATCTTTTTGAAATGGCTCAGGGGCTTCGTTTCCATGCAAATCTTCCTCTTAAATTTTGGGGGGGAGTGTGTCCTCACCGCAGCCTACTTGATTAATCGACTCCCAACATCCATTCTTGATGGAAAAACACCATATGATCTGCTTTTTAATCGACCACCCACGTATGCCCATCTCCGTGTTTTTGGTTGCTTATGTTATGCCACCAATCTCCAACCCACCACCAAATTTGATCAACGGGCTCGTAAATGTGTTTTTGTTGGATACCCTTTTGGGCAAAAAGCATACCGTCTATACGATATTGAAGATCAAAAATTTTTTACTAGCAGAGATGTGGTCTTTCGTGAAAATGTTTTTCTGTTCACCTCTACAAATTCCACTACCACTACTATTCTTTTTAACCCTCACCAATTAGACTCCTCATTCCCTCCAACCCACCTCCTCGCTAACCCCACCATCTATTAGCCTAGACTTCACCGACCCACATTCCACCACTTCACCTACAAGCTCAAATAAACCCACCGTGGGTCCCATGCAACATCCCATGTCATCCCCACCAAACAGCCCCTCACCACACTCACAAGAAGACATGTCGTCTGCTCATCAACCCATCCCCTTGCCCCCATCATCAGAACCCCCAATTCTATCTCCGACACACACCACTGAACACCCCAATCATGATCCTCAATTCGTGACCTCAATTCCTCCCACCCCTTCCACCCTCACTACCCCAAATTCCGATTCCAACCACCACAACCCCTCCTCCTTTTTCACTCCGAAAATCCAATCGCATTCCAAAACCCTCTGTCCTCCTTCAAGACTACCATTGCAATGCCACTGTCTTCTGCTCCAGGAGAATCATCTTCTTCCTCCACACCGGATAAGGGTAGTAAATATTCTCTTTCTCATTCTAATCATAATTTATCTTCATCTCACCGGTCATTCGTTGCTGCCATTTCTAAAATTATTGAGCCCACTACCTATGCTCAGGCTTTCACTAATCCTCTTTGGTGTGCAGCCATGGAAAAAGAAATTCAGGCCCTTGAGCAAAATAAAACATGGACCCTTACCTCTTTACCTGCAGGAAAGAAACCCATTGGATGTAAATGGGTCTACAACGTGAAATATAATTCTGATCGCACGATTGAACGGTATAAGGCCCGTCTTGTGGCTAAAGGCTACACTCAGAAGGAAGGGCTCGATTATACGAAGACCTTCTCTCCCACTGCTAAACTGTACTTTTAGATGTTTACTTGCTATTGCAGCTACCCGTAATTGGCCTCTACACCAGCTCGATGTTCAAAATGCCTTTCTTCATGGCGACTTAGACGAAGAGGTTTATATGACGCTTCCTCCCGGATTCAGCCGACAGGGGGCAAACGTGGTATGTCGACTCCAGAAATCATTGTACGGCTTGAAGCAGGCCTCTCGCAATTGGTTTGCAAAATTGACCACTGCTCTCCGCGAAGCCAGTTTTGTACAATCTCTGGCGAATTACTCCTTATTCACAAGGTCCCGAACAAACATCTTTCACCGCCATTTTGATATATGTTGAAGATATTGTTATTACAAGGGATGATCCTTAAGTTTTCATCTAAGCAAGAAAGATTTCAACCATCGCTCAGACGCTGGGATTTGGGACTCAAATTCTTCTTGGGAATTGAAGTGGCTAGGTCAAAGAAGGGCATATTTGTTTTCACTAAGAAGTATGCTCTCGAGGTAATTGATGATGCCCGGATTGTTGGGAGCTCGACATTCACCTTTTCCCATGGAGCAAACATCGAGACTCAAACCTCGATGAAGGAAAAACTTTGCAAAGGCCCCACTAGATACCGTCGGCTAGTGGGCACTATCTACCTTACGGTCACACGGCCCGACATTACCTTTGTTGTGCACATACTAGTTTGATCTGGCTGGCCAACAACCACACCACCTCGCACTAGAAGCGTATTTTGCGCGTTCTACGATACATCAAATCATCCCCTGACAAGGTTTGTTTTTCCTTCTCGTAATGTGCCTCAAACCTAAAGCCTTCGTGACTTATATTGGGCCATTGTCCCACTACTAGGCGCTCAAGAATGTGTTATTGTACATTCATTGGGAATTCATTAATTTCATGGAGCAAAGAAACACACTGTGCCGCGTTCCGCACTTAAGCACATCTAGCCATGCGTATGCTTGTTGTGAACTCAAATGGCTTCGATATATTCTCAAAGATTTAGGTGTGTTGAGCCCGTGATCGCCTACATTATATTGTGACAACCAATCAGCATTACACATTGCCAAGAATCTTATTTTCGCGAACGGATCTAAACACATCGAGTTGGATTGTCATCTTGTACGGCAACATCTTAATATTGGACTCCGGTTCGCCGCTATACGCCCCGACAAGTTCACACTGGGCAGACTTGTTTACAAAGCCTTTGGGAAAGGTTACTTTTCACAAGTCCATTTGGACAAGTTGGGAGGTATGATATCCGCTCCAACTTGAGGGGGCGTGTTGAGGATACTTTCTTATTTGGTTTGATTTTGCTATTTATTGTAATTATCTCTATCAAAGATTACATAGCTATAGTTTAGGGACCATATCTGGTTGATAGCAGATTTCTAGGATCTGTAATATTGTATTCTCATCAGTGCGTCCACCTTATGAGGACCCTTTGTACCATTCTGTAAATTATCTATGAATATTACAATTCACACCAAATTCTATAGCTGGTCCTTTGCTACGGCTTGGGGCCGGTGGTAGCCCATCTCTCCTCCCTTCTACCTTCCTTCCTTTCTTTCCCATCTTCCCTCAACCTTCTCTCCCCTCTGCGATTCCGTTTCTGCACCCCCCCCCCCTCCCTTCCCTCCACGATTTCATTTCTCTCGCCCTTCTTGGCCTCCACGATTTCATTTCTCTCGCCCTTCTTGGCTCTTCTTTATGCCTTCCTCCTCCACTCTCGGGGGCTCTGAACGCTTCTTTCTCTCTTCCTTTCACAGCTTCTCCCCCGCCATTTTGTAGGCAACCGTGGTCGTGGATTTGGAGCCTTCCACCCAGATTCGGTCCCTTGCCTTCTCCCAAGATCTTTTCCTTGAATTGAGGCTTGATTCGTGGTTTTGGTTGGATTCATGGTTGTTGTTGGGTTGAATCCACCTCCATCAGCTTGATTTCATGTTGGTGACACTCTCCCCGACCTATCGTGTGGCTACGCTGCCTTAGACGCCCGGATCTGTAGTGGCTCCACTTGCTTGCCTCGTGGAAGCTACGGATCTATCTAGTGTGGTGAAGTTGTAGGTGGTCTTGCCTAAAGTGTCCTAGTGCTCCACTGAGACTAGCGGACCGGTGGATTCTATTCTCGGATTAATGTAGGTTTTGTTTGTTCCGCTTTAGCGGGCGATGTGATCTCGCCTTCGAGCGACGGTTTGATGTGGTCTCGCCTTCAAGCAATGATTCTATGTGGTATCGCTTTTCATCGTTGACTTTAAGTGGTATCGCTTTTCATTGTTGATTTTAAGTGGTCTCGCTCTCCAACGACGACGTTGTGTGGCTTGGCCTCATTAGTATAGATTTGTTGCGTCTATTGTTCTTGTGACAAATCTGTATTGGTGCACCTGTACTTGTGGTAGCCGTGTAGGAGTTTTAATTAATTGCTTGTTTGTGCAAATTTACTCCAGATTAATGTGTTGGTCACTAGAGCATTGTACCCAATTAACACCCTTGAATTTGTTTGTGATGATCAATGAAATACCGCCATCGTTTCTTGTAAAAAAAAAAATGTTATGGTAGGCTTCGTAGGACTTTGCCTTGTAGCAATTGTGTGATGTGATTTTTCTTCGCCGCATAAATGAAATGTACGCGGCGTCTGCCGCGTAAAAGGACAGCACTCTAACATATGGACCTTCTAAGAAACAACCAGTCCAAGAATTCATTCTCATCTGCTTTTCTTCATCTATAAATTGCGCTTCATCTGTCATCCAACTACCCAATATCGCAAACCTTACCGGTCAAGTAATAATTTCGCATTGCTCACATTATTTACTTCTTGTTCTAGTTCCGTCGAATTTCGGTAGCAAATATCTGTCTCTGTTAATAGATTATTCAACGATGAGTTCAAGTAGTAATTCCGCAGTGACAATGGCAAACCCTCCCCCACCTCATTCAACTGCACCGGGTCCTTATTTCGTGCAGGCACCGCCGCCTGCCGGTTATCCCACAAGAGAAGGAGCTTCTTCTGCTCATGATTCCCTACCTGTAGAAACCAAGTCCAAGGGTGATGGCTTCTGGAAGGGATGCTGTGCTGCCTTGTGTTGCTGTTGCCTCTTGGATGCTTGTTTTTGAAGTCACATATATATATATATATATATGAATCATAGGAGAGATTTTATTTATGAATAATTGAATCTTGCACAATCATCATATATTTTCTTTATTCATTTGTATACACCTATTTTACACACGTTTTTACTTCTTTTTTTTATTGTCTGACGAAGGACCACGTCCCAATACCTTGTGATAAAATAGAGATACTAGCAGCTGTCCAATTCTTTTTGTTGTATAATTTTTGTTATATTATAAGACCTTAATTAATTTATTGTCTGCAAACAAACACTTTAATTTGAATACTGTACTTATATGATTCGATTCCCCACCCAATTGTTCAACACGTTGGACATGCATGTTACTTTTATATTTTATTTTATTTTTATTCCACAAAATTTCCCTATGAAATTAGAACTCAAATCATTGTAAATCATTGTTCAACAATGTAGAGAAAGTCAGAATTTTCTATAGCACCACGAAACAAAATGGTAATGAACGCATAATTTGACATGCTATTACAGCATCTCCAAACATTAATTTCAGCTGCATGCACAGACCACAATTGGATTCTAATTATATTTCTTAGAAATATAAATATAGTTTTTTTAATGAGAGAGATGTAAATTTAAATATTTAAAAAAACAAAGTAAATGTACATAAGTATTTACAATTATTGAGTTAAAGATGTATGTTTTACATCCATTCACCCTAAAAAAATGTTTGTTTTACATCCATTTAACATTGTCCACTAAAGAGCTTCTATGTCTTGTACATCAATATCGATCAGAGATGCTTTTACTGTGATACATCCAAATACAAGTTCATTCTACAAAATAAAAGTTTGAATTTACAGACTTAGTTAAGGTACATATATTTATTTAATATGTTTATTTTTTTTAATATATACGATATTATCTACACTAAGGGGTGAGGAGTGAACTAAGTTTCATAATGAATCAGCCATAATAGTTTCATTCAAATTTGCTTTTGACAAGAATTGAACTTCAAATCTCTCATTTAAGTAAATACATGTACCGTAGTCGCTTGATTTACCCCATTCAAAGAAATTAAAAAAAAGAGTTTGAATTCACTTAACGGAGACTCAAACTGGTAATTTAAAGCAACGGAACGGACGTATTAAGACAAAAAAGCATTACTTTCATATCAATCCACATATATATGCGACTTTTCTACTACATAATTGACCAAATAATTATTCTTTTTCTTTTTGTAGAAGAATTAAATAAAATCTTTCTTTACCAATAACAAAAAAAAACACTCAATAGATACATACGACTGTCGGCAGGGTTTGTGAACGCCAACGGTGTAGTGGTTGTCCAACCCCACCTTCTACGCACCTTAGCTAGTTTTCTCACAATGGTAATACACATAAAATCCGCCTCTCTGAACATCCAATATATAATTATTCAATCAATTAATTAATTAATCATATCATTTTCTGGACGTGCTTGGCCAACGATGCAAGTGCAACGTCCACGGCGTCCCCAAACCCAAGATTCGTCGCATTCGGATGTGCGTAAGTGAGACTTGGGATCAATTCTATGAGCTTTTCCCGCATCGCCATCACCTTTTCGTTCGGAATCTTCAGCAGCTCCTCTTCGATTCTCTTACTCGCGTCGCTTTTCTCGTCAATGTAAACCGAATACGTGCTCACGTCACCAGGTAAAAACCACTTGTACTGAGTGTACGCCGTGTGCGGCGAGGAGAACACCGGTATGCAGCCTGCGAGCACTGAGTCGAAAGTCGACCGCCGAGTGAACGAGTCACCGGGCGCTTGCAAGCAAAACTGCGACTTGGACATCACCGTTAGCACCTCGCTCGGCTCGTGGCACTTGCTGGCCCCAGAACCACATTTTAAAAGCATGCAGCGAGTCGACTCACCGCATTGCCTTATGAACTCGTTCCGAACGGCCGCTTTTTCTAACCCCTTTCTGGGCCCACCGATGAAAGAAAACAAATGGGGTCGCTCCATCTCCCTCACTTTGTTCTGCCATGCCACCATCTCCTGCCAAGTGGACGGGTGGAAATAGGAAGGGTAGGGCAAGCCGTGTTGGTTTGGCCCTTGCCACGGATGCCTCTCCACGGTCAGCACCGACATGTTTATAATGGCTGGTAAGTTGAGGAGGGAATTGGCCCCGAAATCAGGACCGTCGGCTGCCCTCATGAAATCCCACGCGGTCCTCCCCAGGGCAACAAAGTGGTCCCTGCCGTTGTGCCTCTTCCACCAAGGCTGGGACTGAACGTAGTCGACCAAGTCAACGGCGAGCTCGTCGCGGGCGGTGAGGTTGGCTTCCTTGAACTTGCTGGAGACTTGGAGGCCGCCGTAGAAGGGGAGGTAGAAGAGGGCGGCACGTGCGGGATCAAAAGTGCGGCAGGGATGGTTCTCCACGCGTGCGTGGAAGATCATCTCGGCGATGAACTGGTGGGTAGCGAACCAGGCTTCGGCGGAGCCCAATTTGGGATGCGGCTGGCCGAGTCCGCGGTTCGCCACATGGGGACACATGTTGGTGTACACGTTTAGAGTGCGACAATTGTCCAGTAGTCCAAGGTTGAACTTGGCCGGCAAAGGGTATACGTAGACCGAGATGCTTGGATCGCACGTGGGAACTTTGAATGGGGATTTTGAGGTGGTGGTGGCGACGGCGGCGGTACTAGTAGTGATATTGTTGGGATTTTGGGTTGCGTGGATGAGATGGTGGTGTACATTTTGCTGCTGGTGTGGTTTTTGGGCAAGATCAACATCAACCTCAACAATGGGTGCGGTTTTGGGAGGGAACCAAAGGAGGAGGACAAGAAGCCAAAGAGAGAGAAAGACAAAAACCAAGGCACCAAATCGGAGGTGGGGATTGTTAAAGTGGGTGTCTTTGTTTTTGGAGTCATAGTAGTGTTTCTTTTTCTCGTCATCAGTCCATGGAGGACTCGGAGGACTTTGCTTTCTAGAAAACATGGAGAACAACAAGAACAAGAAGACGACGGCTTGGAATTAATGTTAGAACAATGAGAGAGAGAGGATTGATTGGGTTAATGGTGGTGCAAATTGAAGCAGTAGTGAAAGAGAAGACTTGGTTTAATTTGGTGCTCTCTCTCTCTGTCTCCCAAGAGGAAAAGGAAAAGAAAAGAAGGGTAGCATTCAAATCAGTGTGATTGGCTTAATGCATGGCCACAAAGTGGCAAAAAGTAGTCAGCAATTTTGGCAAGAAATTTATCAGGAAATTAAGAAACGTTAAGTGGGAGAATAATTTACATGCCATCAATACACTGTAACTTTGATGTACCACCTCTCCAATAAGGCTTATATAAAATAGGTTTACCGTCATGTGATATGTTTTGTTCAATAATATATTATTATATGCAAGTTTTTTTCTATATAACAATATTTTATTAGATCAGAACGCCAAGTAATGATAAACTCGTTTCACGTAAAACTCACATGTGTTGGTGGACCCTCCCTCTAATAGAGATATATGGTACGAAAAATGTAGTAACTGTTTTTGTAACCTTCTAAAATTCTATGGTTATTCTACTTACAGCTAAATTAGTGTCTCTTTAATTATTACTGTTTTTACTTTGACACAATGTTTTTACAGGTAGGTTAAACCAGCAAGATTTCTTTTACGGTAATTATCACCTTATTATCCTCAAGTATCGTGAAATTCGCACTTTGCTATCCTTAGTTTTTTTCGTCTCACTTTCATACTTAAAGTTTGATTTTTCTAACACTTTTATACTTTCGTTAGTCTATCCATTAAGTGCTTCGTTAATTGATGGTGTGACAGATCTGTGGTCCACCAAATGTGTCACATGTACAATAAACATTAAAAATTAATAAATAAAAAATAAAGAAAAACGTCTCTATTTTCTCTTCTCTCTCCCTCTTCGACCACCGCACATCCATCCCACCTCTTCCACTTTGTTCTCCTATGCACCAAACTCCTATTTAACTTTGAATTTTTCAGTTTTTTTGGATTTGTTGTCTTTGATTTGGATTTGGTGGCTTGTGGAGTTGGTTGTTTGGAGGCCGAGAGTTTATTTTCTTCTTTATTGTTTTATTGTTTTTTTCAAGGTAGTTTTAAATAATTTTATATTTTTAGTGGGCTAAAGTCCTCACGCCGTCAATTAACGAAAAAATTGACGGATAAACTAACAACATGTATAAAAATGTCAAGAAAATTAAACTTTAGGTATGAAAGTGAAAAGAAAAAAAAGAAGTGTATCAAAGTGCGAATTTCAAAATACTTAAAAGTGGGTAAAGTGGAGAATTATTATTTTTTTATTATTGTCTTATAATTTGCTATTCGAATTGCAAGGGTAATTTTGACACATCCCGACCCGTGATGTGTACACGTGGACACCCAAATGAGGTAGCCGGGCCGACACCACGTGTGGCTTAATTTAAAGCCAATTTGAAATAAATAAGAATATTTGAATAAATTAAGATTCAAGTGTACACAAATGTACGGGGCGGAAGAATTAATACAATGCAATCGTGACAAGGTACGGATAAAGAGTATATATAATACCAAGGAATTTGAACCTTCATCATACCACCGTCTCGAACGTAAATAGCTCCGCCCACTCAAACCCGGAGGGGCGCAAAAACAAAGGTGAGGGCCAATAATAGTCATTTTTGTAAAACCTTGTTTTCGAAAATAGTAACCCCGTCAAATTCAAGTACTGGTTGAAAACCCTTCGAAAACATACTATAATAGTAGGTAGAAAACGAGGTAGTACGAAATATACTTACCATCCGAAACGGGCAGGAAGTCACCGTTCGGGCATAAAATATTTACCCGAAGATAAATAAGGATCTACGGAAACCCGTAAACCCAATAAATGCCCCCGTGGTACGTGAAATTCGTGAAAACACCACAATATAAAAACTATAAGATAAACGCTCATATACACAATCACGTGAAGCCGCATCCGCATCACAACAAGTTCGAGCCGTCCATACGACTCTAGAATGAAGCCGGCACCTACTATGGATTCATAGTGAGCGTTGGTGCGTGTGAACAATCACGTGAAAGCCAGCCCCGGTCTCACAATCCAAGACTACAAGATAGATGCTCGTTTTAGGTATTGCAACACACAAGTTCATACGTATATAGCCTCCGTCATGAACAGCCGGGTGTATAAACAAGACGCCGTGTACTACGATCACGCAGCCGGGCGCTAATCGCTATCACTCCGAGTTCGAGTCGCTATATGCGACGCAGAACAGCCGGCACCTACTATGGGTCCATAGTGAGCGCACATCGGTGCATGTGGATCCATCACGTGAAGGCCGGGTCCCGCCCCTGACAAGACAACAACACCGTGTAAGCAACCTAGTTGAGCGTATGAAACATATTACGTAAATACTCTACATAAACAATGTGAGGTAATTTTCCGATAAGGGATGCCCTCAAACTAATCAATGTATATATATAGTATTATCGGGACCGCACTCCAAATACCAAGCGTATAGCTATAATACGTGAAATACCAAGAATACGCCACATGGGTACCAAGGCATAGAAATACCAACTTAATGGTAAGCTAGGTGAACCCAAAATACTGGTAGGAATTTACCATATCCAAGGTTCACCTGCAAATACGGCTCAAGGCCGCCGATAGGTATAAAACCCGAAATCACAAATAGGTACTAGTAGGGAATTAAAATACTTAATTCCCTAAATTCCCTAAAATATGGTCAACCGATATTAGCAATACGTACAAAACCAATACTAAATCACCAATTTAATGGTATAATTCCCAAATGGAAATGGGGCCCGTGCTCACTAATTTCCATAGTCACCGAAATACCGAGCTGGGTTAGTAACCAAGTAAATACCACACGTACGAGGTCTACCAAGAATACGATAATAGATAACCATTTAAAATCACAATTTAATGTAGGCAATAAACCACAAATATAATTTCCCAAAATAAAACACATTTAAATACAGGGAAAGGGCCCACTCACGAATACCGAAGCTGGGAAGTCCAAACGTACGGTCCGAGTCAAGGGTCGCCAAACCTATTTTGGAACACCCAAGATTAATAACGTAATTGAAAATAATACGAAGAAAAACGGCGTCTCGAAACCCGAAAACGGAGTTTCGGGGTCGAAACCTCAGCCAATCCGGCCGCCTCGTGGGGCCGCGCCGTGTGCCGGCCACACACGCCGCCACACGCCGCCATTAGGTCTCACCTATATGAGATATCACCGGTACGGTGATTAATCTCATAAAGGTAAACTTAATTAACTAATTAATTAAACCTATCACTTGTTTTCTCAATTTGGAGGTCCAAAACACCTAGAAAATTAACATGCATACTACCCCGAGGTAGTACACGTCGTCACGAGTCGACTCCAAGTGAAAACGGAATTCAATTTGGACCTCCCACGCGCCCTCACGCGCGGCTCAAACGCGCCTGCCGCGGCCACGCTACACACGCGCGCCCAATGGGCTGGGCCCCACGCGCGGCTCACGCGTGCCAAATTAGCTGTCACGCGGGTTCCGAGCTGGCTCATTGACGCCAAGAAGGCCGGTTCGACCCGCTTGCCGGGACGCTGGTCGCACGCCACATGGCCTCGGGTCTTTTCCGTCGGCTAGCCATGCTGCCACACATAATGGCCACGGAATCGGGGAAATTGGCCGGAAAACTTCAAATGCTTGTAACTCACTCATTTCTCAACCAAATTCAACGATTCAAGTGTCAAATTGAAGCTGGAGTTAAGGAGAATCGTAAATTACCGCTAGTGGCCAAAAATCTGGGCTCGAGGTGTCTTAGAAAATTGAGAAAGCTCTCGTCCAAATGAGTCGAGTTCCAAAGACATCGATCCTCGACGATTCCGGCTAATTCATGTTCCAAAGATGATTGTAGGGACTCCCCATGAGGTGTTTCTGGTGGAAGAATCAGTGGACCATCGTGGTCCAAATCGACGAGGGAGGGCTCGCTCTGGGAATGCCTCGGGTGTCCAGGAGAAGTTTCACGAAAACTGGCCGGGCCTGGGTCCGTGGGTCAGCTGGGTTTGGGAAGGCAACGAGGATGATGGTGATGATGGTCGGTGAGGCAAAGGGTGGCTAAGCCACCATGGCAGCTCGGGGAGGAGGCCGAGAAGCCACGGGTGTGCAAAGCAAAATGGTGTTTTGTTTTGCGTAGAACCAGAAGAAGCGAGGAAGGACACGGTCAAAGACCCACCAAATCCCTTAATTTCGTGGATAGAGGCCATGTGGCCCGCGCTGGGCGGGGTCCCACCAATCAATCCAAAAACTGTCCAATTCGAAAATACTGTGAAACGTTGAAAACCAACGCCCGTAAAAATACTCCCGTTCGGGGTCCGAACGTACGCACGCGCCGCCTACGCGGTTCGTATCGACGCAGCACCGTCAAGAAAATACAATTGGAAACGTCGCACGGCTACTTACGTAAAAGTCAACCGAAAAGTCAACCAAGGGCAAAAATCGTCATTCACCTCCGGGAATAAAATAATATTATTCCCGGGACGGGATGTAACAATCTACCCCCCTTATAAAAATTTCGTCCCCGAAATTTCCATAAGAAGTACAACGAGGTAGATCCGAGTAAAAACAGATCTCACTATAACGTCTCCCAAAAGCTCCCTCAAAAGCGCTGCCAGTGAAGAAACAACAATTGTCTTAACCGAAAGTTGGTTAAGAACGCTGCGTCACCACAACAACTCAACGTGACAACAGTGTCACGAAATTCAATCAAAAGAGGAAAAACGACTAGCTGAACGAGTAATCAGTCGTCCGAAGGACTTCTGATAAAGGGTACCAATTACTACGTTTGCACGACCGGGAGGTGGTCGATAGTGCAATCGTAGTCACTCGTCAACTCAGTCCATCTCCTTGATTGAGATTGAGGTCTCCAAAGAAAAGAGATACCTCAAACTTTGGTGGTCAGTGAACGGTCTACACGTCTCACCAAGGTGAAAATGTCGCCAGAACTTCGGAGTAAAGATACTGGCAACCAGCTTCAAAACATGGGTATGATAGTTCATCTCATGCGGTTTCAGTTGTCTGAAGGCATAAGCGATTATCCATCCATGCTGTATTAGCACGCACTCCAACCCGTTCAGTGAAGCATCACTGTAGGTCACGAGGTACCGCCGTCTTTGGAAAGTGCTAATACAAGAACAAGAGTAAGACCAAACTTGAGCAGTCAAGAAAATTTGCTCGCGGTCGTCGTTCTACACGAATTTAACATTTGCTTGGCCAGTTTCGTGAGAGGCAGAGTGACAGAAGATGAGTCCTTCACGAAACGTCGATGGAAACCGACTAAGCCAAGAAAGCTTCGAATCTTGTAACCCATCTGCGGTCGCTCCCAGATCCCCACCACAGCAACCATTTGAGGATCGACAAGAAAGCAATCCACAGGAATCATATGTCCCAAAAGACACACGATTAGGTCAGAACTGGTACAAGTTGAAAACTCCTTAAACTTCATCAAAATCATGCGACAGTGCCTTTTCGCATGATCGGCCCCAGAATTGGAATACGCCAGAAAGTCAACCAGAAGACTATCACAAACTTGTCGAGGTACGAGCGAAGTACTCGAGTCAACAAGTTCATGAAAGTTACTGGGGTGATTGTCATCCCGAAAGGTATGACAAAGAAAACTCGTAAGGCTCGCAACGAGTCCAGAAAGTGGTTAAGTAACCAACACGTTTTTGATCTTCAGTTGAAAACAATCAACCTCAGATCGATCTTGAAGAAAGATTGTGCACTTCGGAGCTGGTCAGGGAGATCATCGATTCTAGGCGAGATAACGGTTTTTAGTCGTCACCTGAATAAATTGCCTAAATCGATGTAGAGCCTTAGAACTCCGTTACTTCGTTTGAATGAACAAGACCTAAGCTCCACAAGGAAGTGCGAGATTGAAAGAATCTAAACAGAAAAGTTTCAGAAGCAGAAATTTCCTTTGGCTCACACAACTCGGTGGAGCCAAAAGATAAGAGGCAAGGAAAAGAGATACTATCAATACCTGGAAGGATCGATGGTGAATTTCACTTCTCGATCAGGCGGTAATCCAGATAGATCGTCAGAAAAACTTCGGAAAGATTCGTTGACAACCGGTAGGTCGTCAACACAAAAAGAATTTCCTTCCTCCAACGTCAAAGATGTGATACAACCATCACAAGCCCTAACTCAACAGTTTCGTTGTACTCGTAGCTGAAAGTCAGCCACAAGTCGATTTCTCCGGCACTCGCCGGTGAACGTCACAAACGGTATGCCAGGTGGCAAGAAGATGATCAACCTCCGCCGACAATCCACACTGGCATGAAATTGGGGTAACAATCCATTCCTATGATCATGTCGAAAACCACGACATCCAGAGGAATGAGATTGGCAAACAAGACTTGATTAGCGACGATAACAGAGTATCACCGACAACCCCAAAGAACAAGACAAACTTTGCCTCATGGCATAGCGATTCCAAATCGTACCCGGTAGGAGTACAATATGGTCGAGTAATTTGAGTAAACAAGAGTGGAATCGCTGCGTAGGTAGTACTTGGATCCATTTGGATTCAAGTAAAATCCCAAAAGAGATTAACGTTTTCGAAAACAAGATCGGAATCGTTTAGTGCATCCTGCTGGTCAAAAGTACAAACTCGCCCAAAAGCCAGCAGCGCTCCACACTGGAACTGCCTGGCTCCACCAGGATACAGAGTAGCGTAACCCAGATTCGGGAGAAAGGTTCCAGAGTATGGAATGACATTGCCTTGGCAATGTACGTCTCCACCGAAAGTAGGTTATCGATAGAAGACTGTTCGTCCAACTTACTGGATCAGAACAGACCAAAAGTTGATTTTTGCCGGTACTGCGGACACTGGTTAGCTCTGTGTCCCAATTGTCCACAGACATGGTACTCTTGAATTTCTTCGCGTACACTCACCAACATGACAAGTGTCACAACGATGAAAGAATTGGGTGGTAGACTGGGTGGAGTTACCCAGTAAACGGAAATAGGATCCATCAGTGAAGCAACCTCCACAGTTAATGTGAAGTTGACCCACCACTGGATGATTCAGAGCTGAACTTTCACATTGAAAGACAGATTCTTTCGAAGACCGAAAGAATGACCGCTCCATACCCAACTAATGGTTACAAAGAGGTAGATTCCAGAACAGTGATCCCAGGCCATGTTAAGCCATGCCAAGCTTGATTCCAGTCCTTGGAATTAGGAACTCGACAGAAAAGCACGAGGGCTTCGCCGGAGTTCTAAGGAATTCAAGCTGGGGCTAATATCGGTTTTCTGGGTTCTGTCTGGGTGGTTTGTTTCCTCGTCACTCATGGATACGCAATCCATACCGTCGCCGAAGCGAATAGTTTAGATAGCCGCACATGTACAAGTGGGAAGATGATCGATTTGAATGACAAAAAGTCATGAGTGGAAAGGAATGTCGACTACCGAAGTACGAAAAGTTCCTCAGCACTCGAAGAAAATTGAGTCACGACAAAACAAAAGTCGTAGAGACTCCACACAATTGATTAACATCGCGAAGATGGAAATTGTCCTAACTACTGAAAAGTAGTAAGCACGAATAGTTCGAGGAAAGTCGACCGACAGGTTCGGTTTACGATCATCGAAGAGTCATTGTAGTCGCCACGTGCGGAAAGTACGGTACAAGGAAATCACGGCGATAGTTTTCCATTTCCGGACGAAAATGGAAAGTGATTGGAATAATTGGGAGGAAAACGTCTCCAAGCATTCAGCGATTGCCGCCAACAGTCACAAGAAAAGGAAGGCACGTCCAGTTAAACAACGTCAGTTGTTCAACTGTCACCCGAAGGTTGAAGTCGTCGGTTAAAGTGTAAAGCACCGTCAGTGCAAAGAATTTGTGAAACTAAATCCTACGAATTTAGTTCACAAGGATTAGTCGAACACGGAAACAATTTCCGCCAACAACTACGCCTAGCGCCGCCCCTAAGGGAAAGTACTTGATGACAAAATCATCCGTTGTGTCAAACTGACACCACACCGAGAATATGAAATACGACAACTGAATCAGTTTCCCAATTCAGTGCGATTTCAAGGCAAGTTGGTAAAGAAAGCGTCTAACGTCACACGAAACGTCCAAGTCGTCCAAAGTTAAGCGTCGAAAACTACGCGTTGGTGACGTCGAGGTGGTATGACACAAGAAGAACTCAGAATTAATCCAAGGAAAAACAATACACCAAAGGTGTAGAGTTCGGAGAATTTCTCAAATCCAAGAGTAGATTCGAGAAATTGAAGTCTGGTACCAACCGACAGGTACAGAGTACGGAAGGAAGAGCATAGGTTAGTAGTAACCGTGCTCTGATACCAATCTGACACATCCCGACCCGGATGTACACGTGGACACCCAAAAGTCGAGTGTGCTGGCCGACACCACGTAGGGTGACGAAAGCCAATTTGAAATAAATAAGAATATTTGAATAAATTAAGATTCAAGTGTACACAAATGTACGGGCGGAAGAATTAATACAACAGTAATCGTACAAGGTACGGGATAAAGAGTATATATAATACCAAGGAATTTGAACCTTCATCATACCACCGTCTCGAACGTAAATAGCTCCAGCCACTAAACCTGGAGGGGCGCAAAAACAGAAAGGTGAGTGGGCCAATAATAGTCATTTTTGTAAAAACCTTTGTTTTCTGAAAATAGTAACCCCTCGCCGTCAAATTCAAGTAATTGGTTGAAAAACCCTTTCAGAAAACATACTATAATAGTAGGTAGAAAACGAGGTAAGTACGGAAATATACTTACCATCCGAAACGGGCAGGAAGTCACCGTTCGGCATAAAAATACTTTACCCGAAGATTCGTAAAATAAGGATCTACGGAAAACCCGTAAACCCAATAAATGCCCCCGTGGCATCAGTGAAATTCGGTGAAAACACCACAATATAAAACTATAAGATAAACGCTCATATACACAATCACGTGAAGCTGGCGCATCTGCGCATCACAACAAGTTCGAGTCGTCCATACGACCTAGAACAGGCTGGCACCTACTATGGATTCATAGTGAGCGTTGGTGCGTGTGAACAATCACGTGAAAGCGGTCCTGGCCTCACAATCCAAGACTACAAGATAGATGCTCGTTTAGGTATTGCAAACACACAAGTTCATACAGATATATTCTGTCATGAACAGGCTGGGTGTATAAATAACAGTACGCTCGTGTACTACGATCACGTGAAGCTGGCGCTAATCGCTATCACCCGAGTTCGAGTCGCTTATGCGACCTAGAACAGGCTGGCACCTACTATGGGTCCATAGTGAGCGTATCGGTGCATGTGATCCATCACGTGAAGGCTGGTCCTGGCCCCGGACAGTACAACAACACCGTGTAAGCAACCTAGTTGAGCGTATGAAAACATATTACAGAAATACTCTACATAAAACAATGTGAGGTAATTTCCCGATAAGGGATGCCCTCAAACTAATCAATGTATATATATAGTATTATCGGGACCGTACCCGAAATACCAAGCGTATAGCTATAATACGTGAAATACCAAGAATACGCCACATGGGTACCAAGGCATAGAAATACCAACTTAATGGTAAGCTAGGTGAACCCAAAATACGGTAGGAATTTACCATATCCAAGGTTCACCCAAATACGGCTCAAGGCCGTCAGATAGGTATAAAACCCGAAATCACAAATAGGTACTAGTAGGGAATTAAAATACTTAATTCCCTAAATTCCCTAAAATATGGCTGAATCGATATTAGCAATACGCGTACAAAACCAATACGGAAATCACCAATTTAATGGTATAATTCCCAAATGGAAATGTGGGCCCGTGCTCACTAATTTCCATAGCCTACCGAAATACTGAGCTAAGCTAGTAACCAAGTAAATACCACACGTACGAGGTCTACCAAGAATACGATAATAGATAACCATTTAAAATCACAATTTAATGTAGGCAATAAACCACAAATATAATTTCCCAAAATAAAACACATTTAAATAATAGGGAAAGGGCCCACTCACGAATACCGAAGCTGGGAAGTCCAAACGTACGTCCTCCGAGCGCCAAGGGTCGCCAAACCTATTTTGGAACACCCAAGATTAATAACGTAATTGAAAATACGAAGAAAACGGCGTTCGGAAACCCGAAAACGGAGTTTCGGGGTCGAAAACCCCAAAACCGCCGCCGTGGGCCGTCGTGTGCCGTCACACACGCCGCCACACGTCGCCATTAGGTCTCACCTATATGAGATATCACCGGTACGGTGATTAATCTCATAAAGGTAACGAATTAACTAATTAATTAAACCTATCACTTGTTTTCTCAATTTGGAGGTCCAAAACACCTAGAAAATTAACATGCATACTACCCCGAGGTAGTACACGTCGTCACGAGTCGACCCGTGAAAACGGAATTCAATTTGGACCTCCCACGCGCCCTCACGCGCGGCTCAAACGCGCCAAGCCGCGGCTCACGCGCGGCTCACGCGCGGCTCCAGCGGCTGTCTCACGCGCGCTCACGCGCGGCTCAGCCGAGCTGGTCAGCGCCGGTCTGAGCCGGTTCGCTGACGTCAGCAAGGCCGGTTCGACCCGGTTTGCTGACGTCATCGCTGACGTCAGCGCCGGTCCTCTGGTCTTTTTTTCCGGTCGCCGGCGCCGCCGCCGGCCGCCGTGCCGGCCGCCGGAAACTGGGGAAATTGGCCGGAAAACTTCAAATGCTTGTAACTCACTCATTTCTCAACCAAATTCAACGATTCAAGTGTCAAATTGAAGCTGGAGTTAAGGAGAATCAGAAATTACCAGTTAGGGGCCAAAAATCTGGCCTGAGGTGCTTAGAAAATTGAGAAAAGCTCTCGGGTCCAAATGAGTCGAGTTCCAGCACATCGATCCTCGATCGATCTCGGCCATCCATGGCTCCAGCATGATTGTAGGGACCTCGATGAGGTGTTTGGTGGAAGAATCAGGGACCATCGTGGTCCAAATCGACGAGGAGGCTCGTCGGGAATGCCTCGGGTGTCCAGAGAAGTTTCACGAAAATCTGGGCTGGGTTTGGGTCTGTGGTTGCTGGGTTTGAAGGCAACGAGGATGATGGTGATGATGGCTGGTGAGGCAAGGGTGGCTAAGCCACCATGGCAGCTCGGGGAGGAGGCCGAGAAGCCACGGGTGTGCAAAGCAAAAATGGTGTTTTGTTTTGCAGAGAACCAGGAAGAAGGAGGGGGAAGGGACACGGGTCAAAGACCCAGACCAAATCCCTTAATTTCAGGGATAGGCCATGTGGCCTGCTGCCAAGTGGGTCCCAGTCCAATCAATCCAAAACTGTCCAATTCGAAAATACGGGAAACGTTGAAAACCAACGCCCGTAAAATATTCGTTCGAAGTCCGAACGACGTACGGCTCGCGTCTACGCGTTCGTATCGACGAGCACGTCAAGAAAATACAATTGGAAACGTCGTACGGGTTACGACGTAAAAGTCAACCGAAAAGTCAACCAAGGGCAAAAATCGTCATTTTGCACCTCCGGGAATAAAATAATATTATTCCCGGGACGGGATGTAACAAATTTTGTCCTATAATAATATAAGAGACTCATTTAATAATCCCTGGCAAAGAAAGTGTCTATTCCTGTGAATTTTATATAAATAGCTCAACCAGACCAAAAAAAAAAAATAATATATATATATATATATACATATAGCTCACCAACTTGAATGAGACAAAAGAGAAGGAGCACATAAAACACATGCAAGCGTCCACGTGCCCTCATCTTGTGAGGCCGGCTACTCGGAATAAATAGAGATGAGGACAACTGTAGTCTATAGCTCGTCCAAAAGAAAAAGAGAAAATGCAAAAGATGATGGGGAATAAGGAAGAATATGATTTTTTTTAAAAAGACTTAGTTCAATCGTGGAACATGTTGTGCAAGGTGCCTATGAATCTATGATTGGGAAATAATAATTGGAACGAGAATAATAAATGATATTCGAGACATGATCACATATAATGCGCACGAACGAAACATAATTTTTGTTGCTATGCCAATGTTGTGAAGTTAAAAGTGACAGATAAAGATTGAAATCTATGTAACAAAGTGTGTTAAGTAAGAAGAACTTACTGTGGTAGTAAAAATTTGCCGGGTGTAGATTAACAAATTTGCACCTTTAAAATAAAAAAATACCTAAAGGTTAAGGCCAAGATCACACCCGTCACAAAAGTTGGGTGGGTTTAGTCAATTGACCTTTGATGCCAAAGTTAGTTCTCTGAAGAGAGAAACTGTTTAGAGTTTAATTTCGTAGTAAAAACGTACCGTAATATGGTTGAGAATAAGGGTTCCTTACAGGGGAGAGGGCTTGCCATGGGGTGTGGGATCACACGCTATGTGTCTGCCTTCCATTGGTCGTGGAGAGTCATCCGTTGGATGAAATTAGAATTAATCCCAAAGATATATTTAGTTAAATAAACAATATCTTTGAATTAGAATCATAATTAAATAGGATGACAATTACTTGATTAAAGGAACCTGTGTTTAGATAGAAAACTAATAAAAGGGGATTTAATATTTAATTCCTCATTAATTTCCTTGTATTTATCTCATTGCCATATGCAGTGGAACTTGGAGAAACTGTAGTCAGCAGCTCAGGGAGTCTTGTCAATTAAGTAGCGCGTGGATAGAAGTGTGGATTTCACCATTTAATAAGGGTAATGTTGGTACCAAAATTGCACACCATCGTGGATGGGGGTCGTCTGCAAATTCGGCCACCTATAAGAAAAGAGAGCAATCGTGAATAGTCTAAGGTATCGGTGGAGTACCGGCCAAAAGCTCTCCGATCGTCATGTTAATAAGCAATATTAAGACTTAAGCAGTGGGTAAGAGAATATGCAAAGAACTTAGTATGCGTAAATTACGTTACCAGAGATATGCTCTAGATGAGAGTATATATAGTAGTTGAGAGAGAGACCTTTTAGGATATTTCATCCGTATTAAACCGGAAATATCCTAGAGATTATCTAGCAATAGATATTATTTCCTCTTATTGAATCCTTAGATTGTAGAAATCTCTAAGAAATATAGGAAGCAAATCAGATCTCCAGCAGGAGCTAGCCTTCGTGTCTTGCAGAACAAGCATGGTCGATCTCGGCGAAGTCGTTGAACTTCGTCTACCTTTTCAGAGTACAGCAAATATGGTGGCATCGCTAATCCTTTTAAGCAGCTTACTCAGACAAGCAAAGTTGTTAAATCTATGACCGAACTTTTGGGGTATTCATATTCCGATCCACCTTACTTAGGCCCTGAAAAACTCAAGGTCCCACAAATGCCCCTAACTATGCTTCCGAAAGAGCATTCCCTTTGAGGATGGATAGTTAGCCAAAGACCATGCCTTTCGAAGTAAATCAAAATACCAACCGTTTTATTTCTTTTAACACGTGTTGAGCCAGGCATGTTACCGTTGTAAAGAAATTAAGGCATTCTAAATTCAGACGTGCGGCCTTGAGTGTCGTGTTACAAAGACTGCAATGATGAGACATGTCTGACGACATATGTGCGTGAAATGAGAAGACACTTTTTGTGTTTCCAAGATATTCTAACAGCCAAAGCGGAAATCTCAAGGTAGAGCGCTCCGACTTTAAAGGTAAGATGAGTCCGACCTTCTCTCTATAAATATCTCAGATTTTTCGTCTTCTCTTCATAACCTTCGAGAAATATCAACCTTCCTCAAACCCTCAACTTTTCCAGTCCCCTATTTTTAGTCTCAGATAAAAAATGGCTTCTTCGACGGCAAATCCTTCTTCATCTTCTATGCCCGACCATTTCAAACCTTCAATGGTTAGAATTCGCAATGAGGAGGATTGTGAATAATTTTTCAAGGTTCGGCACAACCTAGTAAACAACTGCAAAATCAAGAGGGAGGCCGGCAAGGACATCCTCGCACCTCTGGCAGATCCTTCCTCTCCAGAGCATCCATGTACCATGGTCCATCCCTGGTCCATTGATAGGAGCATATTTATGCGACTTTGTTATTCTATTTCCTTGCATTTATTTAGTTAGTTTCTGTTTATTATATTATTTTAAGCTATTTTCGTGTGTTTTTAGGTTCAAATGGCTAAAGTGACAAGAAAGTGCATTTTGGAGCACTTTAGAGCAGTTTTGGTTTGGAATGGATAACATATGCTTGGAGCAAGGTGAATGGACGTTTTGAAGTTCATATGAGGCTAGGAATGTGCTAAAGAGTGAAGATAGAAGTTCAGAGGACAAGCAGATTGCAAGAAAGTGGAATCCGAGTGGAATTTGGACAATGCTATGCATAACTGCCAACTTCGACAGAGTACCCAGATTCCTCAGGCCAAATTACGTGTCAAGCCATATATGGTTGGAAAGCTCTGAATGTCTAGTTTCCACAGGATTTTACAGATCACGATTCTGATACTTCTAGAAATAGTTATCGCTGTTTTACTGACAAAAGGTCGAAACAGGCAGAAGAGTCCTTTGAGAATGGAATATAACATCAGAGCTGCCTGTGCGTGTTTCTACACTTAATTCAGATGGATTACGGAGTTCTAAGGAAGTCTAAACTCTCTAAAAAACCGTGCCTTAGAGTCCTTTGAGAATGGAATAACTCGGAGACGCACAAGATACATAAGAAAACCTATTTGATGAAGGGGAACACAGAAGAGCTAGAAGTCAGAAATTGAAGATTGGTGCCGCAGCTTTGGAGGATTTTAGGTGTTTTCAATCTTTATTTTCAATGTTTAATGTTAATTATTTCTATTCAGTTGTAATCATGAGGAACTAATTTCTTTATAGTTAGAAGTGAATTCGAAGCCATGATTATATGTTTAATATGAATTGATTACATCCAATTATTGTTTCTTGAGACTTGAATGTGATTTGCTTAAATAAGTTATCAAAACTTATTTATGTACATGGGTTTAAGGTGTTACAACCCGTCCCAAAATTTTATGTGAAATGACCAAAATACCCCTAGGGTCAATGTTGACTTTTGTTGACTTTTCTTCGTGACGACTTGTGAAAATTATTTTTTACATATTCTGATGTACTCTGCCGATACAAACGCGTGGACGCAAAGCTGAACTCAATTCGGAGTTAAACGAACGTTTTACGGTTTAAAGGTAGGGGCATTTTGCAATTTTCCACTCCGTGTGTGGAAATTAGGCTTTGGCCGACCGCACGCTGTGCCCAACCCACCCCAACTGGCTCGCACGTTCTTTCTCTCTTCCTCTTTTCTCTCCCATTTTCTCTAAGCCAAAAACGAACCGACAAAACCCTAATCTTGTTGAATCACAAAACCACCAAACCGTCGCCCAAAATTCATACCAACGTGATCCTCTCGCTATTTTGACGGATCGGTGATCTTGGAATCTCCAACCCGAGCCCGAGCGTTCAAAACCGAAGCTCAACGATTTTGAAAACTCGGTCCGTCTATTTTCCTCAGACAATACGCACTGCTGTAAGCCTCAAGACCATTACCATTGGTTTTATTGGATTGGTAGGTTCAAATCGATATAAAGAACGCCGAATTTGGTGCGCTTTGAAGGAGAACGGAATTAGGTTTCCTGAAGTTCCGCCAATTTCGTGCCATCTGCCATTTTCTGGCCCCAAATTGGTATGATAATATTCTACACTTCAATACCTTCAATTTGATATATGGAAAGTTGATTTTGGCCAAAGAACGAAGAAGATATGAATTTTTGAAGTTTTGGGACTTAATCGGCATTTTTCCGTAAATTCTAAGAAACTGTAAGTACATGTAATAATGGCCAAGGCGGACGGGCCTCCTGGCGACCTAAGCAAGAAGAAGGGGACGACGGAATCTTTCGTTAACGGCAACGGAATATTCCACGGCGTCAAGATATTCCGTGCCCAAAAGGTATAGCTCCGCTAACTTTAACGGCCATCGCCACAGCACGTGGTCACGCCGCCGCGCGTGACCACAAGGTGTGCGCGTGGGGCGCATGGGTGACACGTGCCGCGTGTCGCCATCGAAGGCCAAGCAGCCGCATGCGCGGTCAAGCGCGTGGTGGCGCGGGGCCCGACCGTTTCCCCGCGTGCGGCGCACGGCGGCGCCGGAGGCGTGGGACTACGCATTTAGGGTTTTCTGCCCGAAATCGCCGAGCCCATTTTCGCTAAAATAGTATTATTTTTGGGGTATTTTTTCTATTGGGCCTATTTTTAATTTATTTTAGGGAAGGTCTAATTTGTTCCCAATATTAAATAGGTAATTCTTCGACTCCGCACACCGAGAGGCAACACCGAGGAGATTTCTCACTCCGATCAACTCGTGGAGTGGACATTTACTTTATAAAATGGTTTCTATGATTATGAATGATTATGTTTATGATTATATATGTTACATTCCGTTCCGAAATAATATTATTTTATTCCTGAGGTGCAAAATGACGCATTTTGTCTTTGGTTGACCTTTCTCGGTTGACTTTTGCGTCGTAAATTCGTACGACGCATTCACTTGTATTTTTCTTGACGTGCTCGCCGATACGAACGCCAGACGCGAGCGCCGTACGTCATTCGACCCCGAACGAATATCTGACGGCTATACTACGTTTCCCGTATTTTCAAATTTGGATAGTTTGGTGGTTGGGCCGGGCCCAAACTCGTTGGCCCATGTGGCCTTGTCCCCCCGTCTTGGACTCTCGTCCTCACTTTCCCGTGCCTTCTCGTCCGCAACAAAGAACAAAAACCAAAAACTCTGTAATCACCAAGGCACCCCGTGCCCAAATTTGCATCTCACTCGAGCCAATTCTTGGCCGATGAGATCACGACCTCACCATCGTCTTCGTTGACCTCAAATTACCTAGTTTGGACCCCCCGGCAATCTCGAAAACCTTAAAACTCAAAACCCAAAATTTCCCGACGAACTCCGAGAACTTTCCCTGATTTCTGAAACCGAGCTCGAATCACCTCGATCTTGTCGCACTCATTGGACGCCTCGGGAAGTCCCAGAACCTCGGCTCGAGCTTTGGATGGCTGCTTGGGCGCTGAATCGATGAGATCGAGTTTGCCTGCTTTTTTGCACCGTGGCTTCCCTCGAAATTCAAGCCACCTCTGGCCAGTTTTTGGCCCCAAAGTGGTGTAAATTTCGAATTTCACTTCTAGCTTCATTTTGGTACTTGAATCGTCCAATTTGGACTTAAAACGAGGAAGTTATGAAGCTTGAAAAATCCCAAATCGGCCAAATTTCCTGTGATTCCGACGACTACACCTAATTTCCGCGTGGATGACCCACACACGTCATCGGGACGTGTTGATCGCCTTGCCGACGTCGCACCGGCTCGCACCGAATTTGCTAACGCGCATTGACCGAACCGCTGAGCCGAGCCGTGCTGGACGCTGAGCCGAGCCGTGTTGACCGCCTCGCAGCCGAGCCGAGTTGACCGCCACCGGCTCGCCACTCGCCCGCGGGAGTCGCGCGTGGAGCCGCGCATGGAGCCATCGCCCGATTCTTCGCCGCGCGTGAGGCGCGTGGAGGTCCAAATCGAGTTCCGTTTTCACGGTCGACTCGTGATCGACGTGTACTACCTCTGGTAGTATGCATTTTAATTTTTGAGGTGTTTTGGACCTCCAAATTGAGAAACAAGGGATAGGTTTAATTAATTCGTTAATTCGTTACCCTTATGAGTTTAATCATTGTGTACCGGTGATATCTCATATAGATGAGGCCAAATGGCAGCGCAGGCGGCGCGCATGGAGCCACGCACGGCGGCCCACGGTGGCGGCTGGGGTTCCAACCCCGAAACTCCAGCTGTTTCCGAACGCTCGGTTTCTTCGTATTTTCACTACTTTATTAATCTCAGTTCAAATTAGGTTTGATGACCCTTGGCGCCTGAGGACGTACGTTTGGACTTCCCGCTCGGTATTAGTGAGTGGACCCTTCCCCTATATTATTTAAATGTGTTTTATGTTTGGAAATTATATTTGAGTTATGCCTACTTATATTGTGGTTTTAAATGGATATTTATATCGTGCTTATCATGCACCTTGCTATATTACTTTATTACTTGTTTACTAGTTTCGACTCTAAAAGATAAATGATAGGCCATGAAATTAGTGGGCTTGGGCCCACATTTCCATTTGGGAATTATACCATTAACTTGGTGATTTCCGCATTAATTCTGTACGCGTAATGCTAGTATCGAACCGGCCCTATTTTAGTAGGGAATTCAGGAATTAAGTATTTTACCCCTACTTGTAACTGTTTGCGACAGGTTTTATACCATCTCACTCGCCTGAGCCATATTTGGGCTAACCTTGGATATGGTAATTTTCATCGTATTTGGGTTCACCTAGTTTGCCATTAAGTTATCAAGTACTTATACACCTGCCGCTCATGATGTAATATAACTGTATTTAACTTCGTGTGTTTGCTATACCTAAACGAGCCGTCTATCTTGTAGTCTTGGATTAAGTGGGCCGGGACCACTTTCACGTGACAGCTCACACGCACCGACACGCTCACTATGAATCCATAGTGGTGCGCCGTTCTAGGCCGTACGGGCGACTCTCGAACTTCGTTGTGACGCGCTATGCGCGCCTTCACGTGATTGTGTATATGAGCGTTTTTATCTTATAGTTTTATATTGTGGTGTTATCACCGATTTCATCGGGATCACGGCATTATTTGGTTTAATGGGTTTTCCGTGAGATCCTTATTTTACGAACCTTCTGGTAAAGTATTCACGAATCCAAGTGGTTTTCTCATCGCTTCGGATGGCAAGTATATTTCGCATTTACCTCGCTTTTCTACCTACTATTATAGTACGTTTTCGAAACGGTTTTTTCCAACCAACTACTTGATTTTGACTAATAGGTTACTATTTCAGAAAACAAAGGTTTTTACAAAAATGACTATTATTGGCCCACTCACCCTTGTTTTGCGCCTCCAGTTTAGTGGCCGGAGCCGCCGACATTCGAGGCTATGGTATGACGAAGGTTTAAATTTCTTGGTATTGTAATACTTCGTATTCCGTACCATGTACAACCTGTTTGTATAAATTCTTCCACTCGTACATTTGTGTACACATTGGATCTTAGTTTATTCAAATATTCTTATTTCTTCACTGGCTTTCGGGTCACCCTACGTGGTGTCGGCCAAGACACCCGATCTTTGGGTGTCCACGTGTACATCCGAAGCCTGGATGTGTCAATATATGGTTTTAAAATGGCTTTTTAAAGCATGTCTACTTATATATATTTATTTATAAATATAATACTTATTGATTATTATTTGTGCAAACTACAATTGTTTAATTTATGGTATATATATTGGAAAATGGATTGATTTGGTGATTTGGGATTATTTATCAAGTATGATAATATATTATGAAATGGTTATACTTGATATTGTTTTTGCATAAATATTAAATGATATTTTATTATATGGTTTTGAGGGAAATATTTATTTATGCAATACTTGATATTTGGGAATTAAGGAATGGGATTTTGGCTCCTATATCTATACACATGAGTATGTATGTATGTTTTCAAACACACTTGGTATGCTTTCACTACGTTAGGAAAATCGCTCATGGCCATAGGACAAGTCTCACATGTTTGGGTCACACGCACTCCGTAATCTGTGGGTATTGTCCTAAGTAGTCACCTTAGTGCAAACTTTGTCTTACGTTTTTATTGTTGTTTAGGGAAAAGGGCCCCACTATGTAAGGATTCCCCGGGTGTGACGCTGCGGCGCAAGTGCTTACATGTGTGGTACTAGGAGTACAAACTAATGGATAACGTAAAGTGCTTCAGATTTGATTGAGAGGCCGTTCCTCAACCCGTACATGGGTGATCGCGCATATACCCCGTGGTTGGTTTTCCTTTGCTATATTATTGGAATTAAGTGAACTGTGGATTTACGAGTATTATATCTTTTGATATGTTTCTCAAGATAATGCGCTTTAAAGTATCTTTCAACTATACTATGATAGTATATTTCTACAACTAACGTTTTCAAACAAGTTAGTACATTGAAAAGTAGAAAGGTTTGTGAAAACTTTATTTTTGTCCACTCACACTTTTGTTTTCGCGCTCCTTCAGACATAGTGATATTGCATCCCGCATAGCCGAGGATATTACGTAAGTAAAGCTTCAACATCGATCCCTACCATGTAGGGATCTACCTTTCTTTCAAGCTTCTATAATAATATCCATCCTCGTTATGGATAGAGATTCTAGGAACTCTTTTCATTATTGTTTTCCTACTGCTTCATCATTAGTACGCCCGAACATATGCATATGGACATTGGATTTTTGCAACTTTAATACACTTACTTTTTGGTTACACTAAGTGTTGTCATGCATTTAATGGCTTCATACTTACGAGTGCTCTGCGCCAAGACGCCGCACCCTGCATCCACGTGGGTACGAGGGTGGGGTGTGTCATAAGGTGCAATAATTTAATTTACATGCATGAATTTGATGCTAAAATATAAGGGAGTTTCACTAATAGTTACAAAAACTTATATTTACAAGTAGTGAAGGTTGCTAGTCACAATCGCGTTAAGTAAATTTCAATGAGAGTCATGCTTTTGATAGTTAATAATGTCTCACAATGCTTGCGATTTTCAAAGAACTTAATGACCTTTGATGATTTTCTATCATTCTTTTTCATAGTTAGGGAACTTGATAAGGATAATTTGGTTGCGATGCGTGTTTCCCATCCAATTCCAATGAATTAAGGAAAATCCGATTGTTAATTTAAGCGTACCTAATTAACTGGGTGTTGTCATTCATAGTCTAAGGAATAATAACTGAAATTGGTTTGTATACATATATCATGTGGAGAAGGATCTTCTAACTAGTCTTTTACCTTGTCGTCAAGTACTCTCGTCGTTTCTAGCATTCAAATCTGTTTTCAAAGTTTAGTTTTAATTTGTAAGTCAAATTCGTCCAATTCAAAACCTGAAGGGAAATTATGAGATTAATATGGGATTTCTAATGACTAGCATGCATATACAATTCGAAATTCATATGCATTAGCAACGGAAGCAATTTATCAAAGCAATTAGTCATGCAAATCCCCTTCAAGAAGCATAGGTTAATATTTGATGCATCTACAAAATTGAAGAACAAAGTGGAGGTAGAATTTTATACCTCTTGATCTAGCTTTTAGACCAAGGATGGACCACCTCCAAGCTTTCTCTTCTTGGAACTCCTTGAGCCTAGCCTCCCTCCTTGCTTGCTCCACCTTGACCAAATGGAACTCCTCTAGGTTCTCCTAGTCCCCAAAATTGAAGACCTCTAAGGATCCACACCCACCAAGTGATGGAATGGATGATGGATCACAAGAGAAAGAGAGAAGTGTAGCTCTCAATTTCCCTTGGTTTGGCCGGCTGTGTAGGTTGGAGAAAGGGAGAGATATTTTTCTTTTTGGTTCACTCACTCAATCACAAAAGCCATACAAGTTATGGTTTTAAGTATGGTGATGTTCCACTAGTGAAAGTTTCAATAAACTTTCAATATAAATAAGAAGTAAGTCAACAATTGACTCCACTCACTCTCTATCACTCAAGGCCGGCCAAAGGGGGTGTTGTGTGGGCTTTTGGGCTTTTACAATTTCAAGTCATCTTATGCTTGAATAAAAGGCCAAAGAGGTTAGGGCCCAATGGGCCCGGATTAACCCGAACTTATTTCATTAAGCCCAAAGCGATCTTTTATCGCTTCTATGATTTTCTTAGACTTTCTAATTAATCATAACACTCAATTAATCCAAAGGATTATTTTTCCATCATCCACGTGTTGATCCACCATTGAAGTGTTGGTGTACAATCGGTTTAGGTTCTAATTAGCAAGGCAGTGAGGTGATTGGTATCAATCCAATTGATTTGTTTTATCCAATCATCTAGTGAATTAAAACTTATTTTAATTCTTTATCTTCATTGATGATTACTAATTAATCATCAACAAGATCCCACAAACCATGAGTGACACACTACACATATATCATGGCTACCCAAGCTAATTAAGAAGTTTGTTCGGAGAACCTATTCAATTGGAATTACAATGTAATTTGATCCTTCTCTAACACAATACTCTTAATCACATTACTAGGGTATGGATACATAATGTCAAACCCCTAATGTGATTATATCATGTTATATGATTCAATTGAGTCGTAAAGGAACAATTTCCATCACTACGCTCACTACTTCGGCCGAAGATTCCCGAATCATATCTTAGAGTATTCTTCCTCTCGTAACGAGGATTAGAGATCCCTTGTTGACCATTCACTTGCCTCCATGGCTAAGTAGCTTAACCCCAACTATGCCGTGGACACCCTCCTGATTGGGGTGCCTTTGACATAATCAAAGATTAAGGACTTAACCACAAGACAACTATGATGTCTCAGGTCAAAGGATTACTTACATATTCCAATCAATGGAGTTACTTGCTTGACATGTGAGTAGACCTCCATGCAAGTACTCCCTTTCGATTGTATTCAGTGAACTCATTCCCTCAATGAGCACCTACATACTTGTCATAGTGTCACTACACGAATGGCTGAGACTTTCCATCCTTCCAATGTGAAGCTGACATAGTACGTACTGGTCTCTGGATTGTCAGTATCCCTCTGGCAATCCCATGACCAGGAACTTTTTGAACATAATGGTTATGAGAAGAAGGTCTCTGTAGTCTAACATCATTAGATTACTTCTTCCATCAATCCATTGTCCATGGATTCACTATTCAGACATATATCAACTATTGAGATTGTCCTAATAAGTGACTTTGCCCTTTTACCGTATTTAGGGTTATCCATATATACAGTAAATGTCCTGAAAAGTTTCTTCCAAAGATTGACTTTCAGGGCATATTTCCAACAAAACCCCCTTTAACTTTCTTGTGTCAAAGTGTTTAAAATCTGTTTTGTTTGTGTTTTAGAGTATTTTGAGTGAAGTCAAAACCCAAATTTCGTCCAAAGTAGTGTTTAGCGTCAGAAAATGCCTAGTTGGTGTTTTTAGGCAGTTTTGAGTGTTTTTAGCTTGTTTTGGGTCTTGTGAACCTGTTTTGAGTCCCTTGAGTCTATTTGAACGTTTTTAACTTTGTTTTTATGTTTTTGAGTCAGTTTAGAGGTTATTAGCAAGCCCTCCTAATCCCCGGTCCACAACGATCCCTACTTGCATATTTACTACAATTTGACAACAAGAGGGTTTAATTTGAGTGCTTAACTTTTATCACATCATCCATCAATTTAGGCATCAAGTTTCCGATTTTGGGTTTTCTAAAGGCGGTTCTCATCTGCTACAACATGGCACTCTGCAGCCTAACTTCGATAGCATATCGGATTATCACCAGCTTCGAACTTCTGAACGAGTGGTATGGGGCAGAACTCAAAATTCAAGAATTTTATGTCTTCTACATTATGCAGAAAAGTTCAAGCACTCACTACTACTTCTAGGTTAGGCCAATCCTCCTCTAGGACACCTACATCACCAACCCCCCAAAGTAGGATAAGGTCTAGTACAAGGATGTACTAGTTGTTGGCGGACATTGGAAAGGCAAAACTTCTGAAGTTCGCGTGTGGAATGCGGCTTCGGTGGACTTGAAGTGTGACAACAACATCAAGTTAGTCACAGTTTGTTGCCAGTAGTTGATTGATAGGGCGTTCAAAATCATTTCAGTGGAACACAGTGACTAGACTTGGCTCCTGGCTCTAGAGAAGAATGATCTAAATGGGAGGAGCGTAATCCTTAAGCACTATTCTGAAATCTCAATCCCAGAACCTGTGTGGATTGACGCGGAAGACGCCATTAATGGGGTGTGAACAGTCACTAAGCCTGAAGCCCCCAAGTTCGAGAAGAAAAAGAGAGAAGAGAATTCATGACGCCATTGAGAAATTCGGCGAAAAGGCTTCTAGGAAAATAAAGTTTGTCGAGAAGGGAAGCTCAAGAGTTTCTCGAAGAAGGAGAACTCCGATTAAGACTGGAGCTTCTGAGGCGAAGCAACAACAGCAGCAGTAATACCAACAACAATAGAAGCAATAACAATAAACTTCAACTCTGATTCCTGAGGTAAGAACTTCCAAACCTCATTCCACCCCTTTTTCCATCTACTATACTAGTAGATGCTCCGACATCTATCCCAGTGAAACGTCGTCCGTGCCTACAGAAGGCCTGAGTTCCTCATCTGCGCCAGCAGCTGGGGTTGAGCCACCGTGACACACCCCACCCTCGATACCCACGTGGATACCGAGTTTGGGCGTGTTGGCCGACACTCGTAAGTGACGAAGCCAGTAAATGCATAACAACACTTAGTGGAAACAAAATTAAAATACTATTAAGTTTGCAGAAATCAATGTCAATATGCATATGGTTCAGAGCGTACTAATGTTGAAACAGCGGAAACCAAATAATAAAATAAGTTCCTAGAATCTCTATCCATAACAGGGATGGATATTATTATAGAAACTGAAAAGAAAAGATAAATCACTACATGGTCGGGATACATGATCAGAGCTGCCACGCAGATGCCTCAACTTCGCCGGATGCACTACCACTATGTCCTGAAGGGGGCGCAAAAACAAAAGGTGTGAGTGGACAAAAATAAAGTTTTCGCAAAACCTTTCTCTTTTCAATATAATAACCCCCTGTTTTGAAATCCCGTATAATTGTAAAATCATACTATCATAATATGTATCCAAAACGTACTTTATAAGTATAGCTAAAACGTATATCAATATACAATATCCGTAGATAGCAAAACATATTTCCAATAGTCCTTTCATCATATATATCAATAATATAAATATAGGAAAACCAACACAGGGTATATAGGCAATCACCCATGTACGTGTTGAGGAACAGCCTCTCAATCCCCGTACAAGCACTTTACGTTATTCAATTAAATTGTACTCCTAGTACCACACACATGTAAGCACTTGCGCATTTGCGCGTCACACCTGAGTCCTTACGTAGTGGGGCCTTTTCCCCAAATATAAACATAAACGTAAGACAAGCTTGCACTAAGGTATTTATCGGACAATACCCCTGGAGTACAGTGCGTGTGACCCAAACATGTGAGACTTGTCCTACGGCCGTGAGACGGTACTACAACGTAGTGAAAGCATACCAAGTGTGTTTGAAAACATACATATATACATCAAGTGTAGAAGTGAGGAATATCATATACTTCATAATTTCCCAAATATTTAAACATTGCATAAGCAGCATTCTCATCGGAGTCATATTGTAACATCCCATATTGACCAACAGAGAGGGGGTGATGTGCCTTATATGTACATGTCCACCTCACGGGAGTCTCTTTTGGGCCACCGCTTCGATTCCATTGGAACTCCGAAGTTGCTGAGTTTGGGTTGGAGCAATCCCATGATGGTGACCTACTGGGAAGTTGCCTGTGAGTTCCTAGGAAACAAAACCGTGAGGGTGTGGCCCAAAGCAGACAATATTGTGCTAATGGCAGAGTCGAACCGAAATGTGACAAAATGGTATCAGAGCCACTCTGCCGTTCGGCAGATGTGCCGGCGAGGACGCCGGGTTCTTTAAGTGGGGTGGATTGTAACATCCCACATCGACCAACAGAGAGGGGGTGATGTGCCTTATATACATGTCCACCTCCAATTAGCACGAGGCCTTTGGGAGCTTCACTGGCTTCGGATTCCATTGGAACCTGAAGTTAAGCGAGTTGGGCTGGAGCAAGGTCCTAGGCTGATGGGTGACCTACGGGAAGTTGCTCGTGAGTTCCTAGAAACAAAACCGTGAGGGCGTGGCGCAAAGCGGACAATATCGTGCTACGGCAGAGTCGGTCCGGAATGTGACACACCGATTCTCTCTCCACTCTCCTTCAAGCTTATGTACAACCGTCAACCACTTCCAGCCAATGCAAGTGGATTGCACAACCTGGACTACGCCCAAGCTATAATCTAATCCACAGTCGTGCCTGCAGACTTGAGAGAAGCAGTAGACCATTATGAGAATTTGGTTCAAAAGTGTTACCAAGCCTGCTATGATGTAAGTTCCTAACTCTATACCAAATAAAATTTTTGTACTTCGTTATCTTCAAACTCTAATTGTGCTTCGATGATATCAGTCTCAAGTGTACACGAAGGCGGTCTTCCTTCACCATGTTGACAAAATTAAAAAGCTAGAGATCGCCTTCAAGAAGGAGATAGGTAAGAGAATCCAAATGAAGCGCCAACTAAAGGAGAAGTCTGAGGCTTTGGAGAAGGCATTGACGGAGTATCGAGTGGTGGAAAACTCCAGTAAACTTAAGCGGGATGGCTAGGTGGACAAACTCACTGCAGAGGAGATCAAGTCCAGGAAGCTTTAGGAAGAGCTAAACCAAGTAAGGACGAATTTGGTGACACATCCCGACCCGGATATCCACATGTCAATATCAAGTCGAGATATGTTGGCCGACATCCTTGGAGGGATGACGAAAGTCACAATGTAAGTGTAGTGTAAAAGTACAAATAAATTAAAACTAAAGTCTACTTTGAAATTAAATTCAAAATAGAGTGCGTAGTGCAGTGCCCAAAGTACAAAGTAACCAGTCTCAGAGCATAGCTAAAGTGCAATAACGCAAGAATAATTCCATCCCAGCAAGGATAGGTATAATGCAACTAGGAAGAAAAATAATTTCGTATAATAGCAGCAGCGATGTCAAAACCACCAGTGAAAACTTCACTTGCCACGAGTTCAGCCCCTAAAACCTGGAGTGGCGCAAAATAGAAAATGTGAGTGGGCAAAAATAATCATTTCAAAAACCTTTTTTTCGTAACATAACTAACCCGTCTCTAAAAAACCTGTATAGTTTCCCAAAAACATACTACGTATAGTATGAAAACTGTCAAAACAGTATAAAGGCACAACTGCCAAATATACGAGTAAATACAATTATCTCAACATAATATAGTATACTCATCAACGTATATAGTATGCTCATCAAGCCTATGTAGAAAGTAGCTACATGGAACAGGCTGAGTGGAATAGAGATATGCTCAGTACTACGATCACGTGAAGCTGGCATTAATTGTGTCACATACGAGTTCTAGTTGCCTAATGCAAACTAGTACAGGCTGGCACTTACAATGGATCCAATGTGACCATAACGGTGCAGATGTGAACATATACGTGAAGACTGGTTCTTGCCAGGACGAGTACTAGACACTAGGTGAATGCATGTACAATGAGCAAATAAAAATACATATGATCATGCCATCACAATTTCCCAAATCTCAACATAATATACTTTGTACTTAAACTTGTAAGTAAAAGCATGGCATGATAGAAAATAGTTCCCCAAAATCATAATGGAAACTAATATTAATAATACAAGTTTCATAAAACAAAGCCCACTCACTGATACGTAGTTGGGTTGTAGCCGCCTTGCCTTGCCTGACCCTTGTACTTCTCATGGTAAGTCTCACCTATATGAGATATCACTCTAGTAATGATTAAACTCATAAAGGTTACTAATTAAATAATAAAAGACACTTATCCTTGTTTGCTCAATTCGAAGGTTTGAAACACTCTAAAAAATATCATACGTACCGCCCATTGGTAGTACGCATCGACGAAAGTCAAAAAAGTGGTCCCACGTTGGTCAACATTGGTAGTATGCCTCGGCTCACGCGCCGCACGCGCATTCAACCCAAGTTGGTCAAACTAACAGTGTTAGTTGACGCCGTTAGATTTAACGGAAGATTCCGGTATCTCCGTTAAATCTAACAGAATATTCTTAACAGCGTTAAAGAAATATACTTGAGAATATTTATGGTTTGGATCAGGTTTGAACCGGTTTACTGACGTCACGACCCGATTTGGACCGGGTTCAGGCCAATCTGAACTCACCAGATTCTGGAAAATTTTCATAGCTTCATAACTTCTTCATTTCTCAGCCAAATTTCACGTTCTTTACGTCAAAATGATGTGACAGAGAAGGAGAACAAGATTGTACCTATTTGGGGTTTGAAAAGCGGTCAAAAATGGCTAGAAAATCTCGGTCTAAAATCTCGGTCGGATCTACTCCAAAACACGATAAAAAATGCACAAATTTAGTATGAAAATTCATCTACTCAACAAGAGGAAGCTTATGGTGGTGGTTAGAAACCTCACATCGGTCTAGATTGGCTAGAATATCGCTAGGAAGATTCGGTTCTTCTGTGTGCAATTTCCGTCAAACGGCTGAGAGTTTGGGTAATCGGTTAGTACCGTTGACTTCAGGGCATCGAGACGAACAAGATGGTATTGGTGATTCGGCTCAATTCGAAGAAAGTGTCGTGCCCACTATTTGTCTGTGCGTGTGTTTCTACAGGAAGAAAAAAGAAAAAAAAATGAGGGAGAGAGAGAGGTCTGAGGAAAAAAACAAAGAAAAGAGAGCTTTGGCTTCCAAAAGTAGTAGGCTAAAGGGGGGCCCTAGCTTATGGCACGTAACACAACACCCCTAAAATAGGAAATAAATATTTAAACGTATGTAACTTTTTCGTTACACGTCGGAATTACGTCCCGTTCGCGCTCACGCGTTCGTAGTGACGAGTACTACAAGAATACAATAAGTAAAAAGTCCAAATTCGAAAAGAGTTCAAACGTGCTTGTAGGACTTCCACTTAGCCTGTTCAGGGGTATTTTGGTCAATTAACACGTTCAGGAAATAAAATACAATAAAATCAGGGGCGGGTCATCACAACCTACCCCCCTTAAGAAAATTTCATCCCCGAAATTTCTACATTACACAAAAGTAGAGTCAAAGAACAAATACGGATAAAGAGTTGTCATACCATACTCTGTCTCCCAAGTGGCTTCCTTAACAGCGTGGTTCCTCCACAAGACTTTCTCAAGTCTGACAAATTTTATTCCGTAAAACTTTCTCAATTGAGCTTAGAATTGTCAGTGGTACATCAGTGTAAATTAGATCCGAGCAAAGACGCAAAGAAAACATCGTGCACCTTTGACAATTCCAAAGGTAAGTCAAATCAGTAAGCAACCTTACCAAAGTAACGGGGACTTAGTTTTCCCCTCTTCCCAAATGTACAATAATTCGCTACGGTGACAGTTTCAGGACTACCCAGTCACCGACTGCATATACCTTGTCTATAGAATCTCCGTATGCAATACGTCATGTAGCTCTTGTGCAGCCTTTTTAAACTCTTCTAGATCACCCAGATGTTCTGCATTGTCTAGTCAACTATCTCAGGACCTACTAGAGTTCTCTCACCAACTTCTTACCAACACAACGGTGATCGGCAAAGTTTGCCACACAACGCCTTGAACAGTGTCATACTAAAGCTCGAGTGATAGTTGTTGTAGGCGATCTTCACTAAGACAAGTGCTTAAGTCATTCAACTCTAAACTGAAAGGTTGAGGTGACACACCCCACCCTCGATACCCACGTGGATACCGAGTGCGAGCGTGCTGGCCGACACTCGTAAGTGACGAAGCCATTAAATGCATGACAACACTTGTGAAAACGAAATTAATTTATAATAAAGTTTGCGGAAAACAATGTCAATATGCATATGGTTCAGAGCGTACTAATTTGGAACAGCGGAAATAAAATAGTGAGTCAAGTTCCTAAAATCTCTATCCATAACAGGGATGGATATTATTATAGAAACTGAATAACAGAAAGATAAATCCCTACATGGTTGGGATATCTGATCAGAGCTGCCACGTAGAAGTCTCGACCTCGCCAGATGCTATCTCACTATGTCCTGAAGGGGGCGCAAAAACAAAAGTGTGAGTGGACAAAAATCAAAGTTTTCGCAAACCTTTCACTTTTCAACATACTAACCCCCTATTTGAAATCCAGTATAAATATACCATCGTAGTATAGTTCAAAAGATACTTTAATATTATACTGAAACATATCAAAAGGTATAATAACGTAAATCACAATTTCATACTTCCAATAATATATAATATGGGAAAACCAACACAGGGTATATGCGCGATCACCCATGTACGGGTTGAGGGAACTGACCTCTCAATCCACTTAGTACAAGCACTTTACGTTATCCCACTATTTTGTACTCCTAGTACCACACACATGTAAGCACTTGCGCGCGGCACGTCCTGAGTCCTTACGTAGTGGGCCTTTTCCCATAAACAACAATAAACGTAAGACAAGCTTGCACTAAGGTATTTACGGACAATACCCCACAGATGCAGTGCGTGTGACCCAAACATGTGAGACTTGTCCTATGGCCATGAAGCGGTACTACACAACGTAGTGAAAGCATACCTAGTGTGTTTGAAAACATACATACATACTCATGTGTATAGATATGATAAATAATAACCATTTCATAATTCCCAAATATTGATCATTGCATAAATAAATCCTTTCCCAAAATCATATGTCAAGATACCGTTTAATATTTATGCAAAAGTGAAATCATAGCATAAACCATTTCATAACATATTCATACTTGATAAATAGTCTCAATCACTAATTAAATCCATTTCCCGATATAAATACCATAAACTAGAACAAATATGGTTGCATAAATAATTGTCAACAAGTATATATATTTATAAATAAATATATATAAATAATCATGCGTCGAAAACCATTTAAAACCATAAATAAATCACTTTCGCAAACATTTTCAATCATAAAAACCATTGCGCTAAAACAAATGTCCACTCATAGGTATTCGAGTGAAATCTCCCCGGCGTTGTCCTCACAGATTGTGCGAATGAAGAATTACCTATTTAAAGTTAGAATAAATTAGAACATCCCTAAAAATAATTAAAAAATTAAGCCCTAAAGAAGAACCCCTAAAAATAATACTATTTAGCGAAACGGGCTCGGCGATTAGGGCCCGAAAACCCTACCGCCGTAGTCCACCGCCGCCGGCGCCGCCGCCTGCCTGCAAACGCCGCCGCGCGCAGGAAGCGGTCGGAAAGCCCCCTCACGCGCACACGCGACGCACGTCACCCGGGAAACCGGGGCCCGCGCCCCGTGGCCAGGAAAACCATCACTCGCCGTGCAGCGCCGGCAGTATGCCTGCTGGCCCGGCACGTGGTCCCACGCGGCGGCACGTGTCGCCACGCGGCACGTGGTCCCACCTTGGCGGCGCGTGTCCCCACGCGCGTCACGCGCCTCACGCGTTCCTAACGACGTCACCACGCATGACTGTGAAGCGTCGACCACACCTTTGTGGCAGCCTGGCAGCGTCGGCATAGTTAAGTTTAACGGAATATACCTTACGCCGTTAGGAATATTCACTGCCGTTAGGAATATTCGGGTGCAGATTAACGGAATATTCCCTCTCCTCCTTCCTCTGCAGCCGGTCGCCGGAGCTCCGCCGTCGCGCCAGCCGCCCATGCAGCCAGGTAAGTTCGCGGGAATGCAGGAATTTTAATGCAGATTAAGTCCCCAAACTTCAAAAATTCGTATCTTCTTCATTCTTTGTCCAAAATTGACGTGCCATATATCAAATTGAAGGTATTGAAGAGTAGAATATTTTTATACCCTATTTGAGACGGGAAAATGGCCGGAGATGGCCTAGAAGTGGCCGGAAAGCTTGGGAAACCTAATTCCGTTCTCCTTCAATACTTCAAATTTGACGTATTTTATATCAAATTGAACCTACTCAATCCAACAAAGCCAATGGTAATGGTCTCGAGGCACCCCATGATGCAGTTTACTTACGAGAAAATGGACGGACGGTTTGCCTAAAGCTGTTCAGGCTTGGTTTGAACGCTCGGGCTCGGGTTGGAGATTCCAAGATCACCGAGTCAGGTCAAAATGACGAGAGGATCACGTTGGTATGAATTTTGGGCGACGGTTTGGTGGTTTTGTGATTCAACAGGATTAGGGTTTTATTCGGTTGGATTGTTTTGGCTTAGAGAGAAAATGGGAGAGAAAGTGACGGTGAGGAGTTGGAACGTGCGGAAAATGTGGGGAGGGCTGGCTGCTGTGCAGTCAGCCAAAAACCCTAATTCTCACACACGGACGGAAAATTACCAAAAATGCCCCTACACTTTAAAGCTTGAAGTAAACGTTCGTTTGAACTCCAATTGAGTTAAACATGACACGCGTTCGTGTCGGCAGTACACATCAAGAGTATGTAAAGAAAATAAATTTTTAAGAAGTCGTCCACGAAAAGTCAACAAAAGTCAACATTGATACAGGGTATTTTGGTCATTTCACATAAATTTTGGGACGGGTTGTAACATGAGGACCTCAGCATATCCTCAAGGGTTTGAATAATTCTCTCGGATTATCCATCGGTTTGAGGATGATAAGCAATAATAGAGTACGGTAGCTATGATCCCAAGGTTTTACGAAATGCTTTCAGGTTTATAAGTAAACACAAGGTCATAATTAAAGATAAAGTTGTTTGGAACATCATGGTATTTGACACTTACGGTGATGAAAATTGTGTCAAAGCGAGTCTTAAAAAGTAGTTCTCGAGGGGCTAGTAGAAAATGTGTTGACTTAGTAAAGGTAGATCTATAATCACCAGAATTCCATCATAGCCTTCGTGTACATGAGGCGGCTTATTACACAGTCCATGATATTCTCCCACTTCCTCTCGGGAACGGGAGTGAAGGTTACAACTGAAAGCCTCTCTCTTCTTTGACGATGTCAAAACGAGGCAACGACTCCCATACTCGGAAGTTTCCTTTTTCAACCTACTAGTCAATAGTAGAAAGGTTGAATATTATGGAACATCTTAGTGCTACGTGACATGGCATAAGGCGAAATGCGTCTTGCAAAATCCCCTCCAACTCCTCAATAATCGGCACGTACATCTAATCACCCTACAAGAGCAATTCATCCTTCTTAGGTACTCTTTGGTCCCACTTCATTTGTCGTTACGAATTATTACTTGACCATTCCCACATTCGGATCGTTCCTTAGAGCATTGCAGACCTTATCAGACAAGGGCGATTTGACTTGGAAGTTGGCTAAACGGTTCCCTCGTGATCAAATCCCAAGACTACTTATGTACTCCTAGATCTAACAAAGAGAGGAATATGAGAGGCAAAGGGCGTTGAGTCGACCAAAGGAATTTTACGTCGACGTATCCAGCTACTATGTTTGCAAGACCGAGGATGGTATTCGATGATGCAATCGTAGTCATGATACTCTCATCCCTCTATTGTCTAAGCTAAGATCCTTTAGGATGAAAGATATTTGAGGCTTGTTAGGATGCAGAAGGTTAGACGCGTGTCCCACGAGATAGTGTCGCCATATTTTCAAGTAAAGACAATAAATTTGTCAACTACAGGTCATGGGTAGAGAGTAATTCATCTTAGCAGATTTCAGCGTCGAGAAAATGCATAAGAAATCACCATCATTATTGTAAAGACACGCAATCCGATCCTACAATGAGGCGTCACGTGGAGCTTCAATTTACCACTTGTTATTGGGAAATGACAAGGTAGGTGCATAGTGAGACGATATTTACGCTGTGTAATCTTCGCTACTTTTTCGTCATCTCACTAGAATTTGATTCTTTTACGGTCCCAGCCTTGTGAGAGATAAAGTTATGGTTGGAAAACAACGCCGTGTAGCCGGGAAGACCAAGAAAACCCGGTATTTCGGTAGCGAGTCTACGGACGCTCCCAATTCTCAACCGCAACTATTTTATGAGAATCAACAAAATGCTTTCGGATGAGATTACGTATCCCCCGAAAAAGACCAAGCCGATTCAACGGAAGCTGACATTTGCCAAAATTTGGCGTATAGTTGATTCTCCCTTAACTTCTTCAAGATCATGCGCGGAGTGTTTGGCGTGCTTGGGCCTCGTCTCCCAAGTACACCAAAGTGTCGTTGCTAAAGACTATCACAAACTTGTCGTGGTATGGACGGAATCACAGAATTACTTAGGGTCAAATTAGTTGAAACATTCCTCAACTCAAATGTAGCTGTCATAGAAACTCATAATGGCCCAAATGAGTCATGAATGCCATTTTAGGAACATAGTCACTTTTGATCTTCAGCGATAATAACCGGACTTCGAGATCAATTTTTGAGAAAATCCTTGTACCAAAAAGCTAGTTAAGATCAACAATGCGGGGCATAGGATAACGGTTTTAATCGTTACCCCGATTTAGTTGTACGTAGTCAAAGCGTAGCCTTAGAGTTTGTCTTTCAATTGAGAATAAAATCGGAGCTCCTCGAGGTAAAGTGCTTTGGACTCGATAATTCCCTTCTCTACAAGTTCTTGTGGTTGAATAGATTCTCTCAATTTAGTTAGGCGAGTGAGGTAAGGTGTAGAGAGATTGGGTTTTACCTAAAGATTAGACCAATGGTGAGCTTCATCTCTAAGATCTAATAATAAATTTGGGTAAATCATTAAGGAAAACATCGGGAAATTGGTTGACTAACTTGACATCTTCAACTCATGTAAAAAGTACCTTTCTTCACCACTACATGCATTATGTAGCCTACTGACGGCCTTTCCTTAATACTCTCTTTGTTTCACAGCGAGAAGTGTATGTGTCTCGGGCCCACTTTGCGTTCATTGGCAAAAGTTATGGTAGGCTGCTTAGAGATCTTTAGAAACGACTTCTTTCTTGCGACAATCCTGCAGCATGAGTAAAATGCGGTCAATCCATCTCCAACATCGTATCAAAGTCCTTGATGTCCAAGGAATCGAGATCAAGTGAAATAACCCCATCATCAACGAGGATGGTCGGTATAAGATATTATTGATAATACCACTTAACCGAGACTTCGCCTCTTGGCATTGAGATTCTCAAATCATACCTAAGAGGGTAGAGTACGGTTGGGTTGTTTAAGCAAATAAATGGGGATATCACTAAGTATGTGTCACTGGGCAAGGTAAGCCTCACAGAAAAGTGGCCAAGGAGAATGTTCAATGTACTAGTGATCAAAGTTGGGATTATTTTGAGCATCCTATTGAGTGAGGTTGTTCACTCGGCGGTGAGTTTGTTGTTTTCCATTCGGCTTTTGTTTTGGGACTTAGATTCCTATTACCATGACTCACGGTTGTCTAACTTGTTCGCCATTGACAAACGTTACATCGATAATCGAGATATTATCCACCATCATACCATTGTGCAATGTTGTTCACTTGGCGGTGAGTTTGTTATTTTCCATTATTTGTTTTGGGACTTAGATTCTAATTACCACGACTCTAGTTGTCTAACTTGTTCGCCATTGACAAGCGTTATATCGATGTCGGATATTATCACCATCCTTATACCATTGTGCACTCAAAGTGTGGTGGATGATCTCTCTTGAATTCGAACATTTGCACGATGCGAGTATAGCCTTCCTAATGCGAGTACGGAGCAACGAGGACAACGATAAGCATCGCACAGGGTACTAAGTTACATCACCAAATAAGCGGATAATATCTCAGGTACCATGTTGTGGTAAATTTGGGTCTAAGGTAAATTCTGCATTTTAGATCACGGAGTTGACTTTGTGTCCCAGTTGACCACAAGTAGTATTCATTAGTCTCCAAACGCACTCATGAAGTGGTGAGGTTGCATGAGTGGCGAACGGTGTGCTGAGTTATTTTGACACACCCCCACCCTCGATACCCACATGGATCTGGAGTTCGGACGTCTTCCCATGGCGAGCCTCCTAAGTAGCGAAGCCATTAAATGCATGACAGCACTTGGATTGAAACAGAATTAGAAATTACCATAAAGTTGCGAGTTCAATGTCAATATGCATATGATTCGGAGCGTACTAATTTGAAATAGCGGAAACAAAAATAATGGAATAAGTTCCTAAATCTCTATCCATAACGGGGATGGATATTATTATAAGCTGAAAAGAAAAGATGAATCCTACATGGTCAGGGATATATGATCGGAAGGGCACACCACACGAGATGCCTCGACTTCGCCGTGCTCTATCACTAGGTCTGAAGGGCGCAAGAAACAAAGGTGAGTGGACGAAAATAAAGTTTTCGCAAAACCTTTCTCTTTTCAACACTAATAACCCCTTGTTTTGAAATCCAGTATATTTATAAAATCATACTATCGTGGCAAGTATCAAACGTACTTTATAAATATAGGCGAAAACGTATAACAATATAAAATCTATAGATAACAAATCATATTTCCATAACTCGTTTCGCCAAATATTTCCAATAAGATAATAGGAAAACCGACACGGGGTATATAAGCAATCACCCATGTACGTGTTGAGGAACAACCTCTCAATCCCCGTGCAAGCACTTTATGTTATTCAATTAAATTGTACTCTAGTACCACACACATGTAAGCACTTTGCGCATTTGCGCATCACAGGAATCCCTTACGTAGTGGACCTTTTCCCCCAAATATAAACATAAACGTAAGACAAGCTTGCACTAAGGTATTCCTGGGACAATACCCCTAGAGTACGTGCGTGTGACCCAAACATGTGAGACTTGTCCTACGGCCGTGAACGGTACTACAACGTAGTGAAAGCATACCAAGTGTGTTTGAAAACATACATACATATATCAAGTGTAAGAAGTGAGGAATATCGTATCTTGTAATTTCTAGAAATATTTAAACATTGCATAAATAGCATTCTCATCGGAGTCATATATCAATTACCAATATTTATGCATACCCGAAATCATAGGCTAAAACCATTTAATAATATATATCCATATATACTCAAATCTCAAATCATTTCATAATATATATATAACCATATATATATATATAAACATGCCTCAAAAACATTTAAAATCATTTTAATATATCAAAAGCTAGTAATCATTTCAAAGCATAGAAATCATTTAATAAACCAAAAAATCCACTCACAGGTGATCGGAGTAAATCTCCCTCGGTGTTGCCCTCACTCCAAAGTGTGGCGCCAAGAATTACTATTTGTATTAGGGGAAAAGTTAGAACCTCTAATATAAATTAATATAGGCCTATAAAAAATATTCCAAAAATAATACTATTTTAAACGAAAATGGGCTCGAAAAGCGATTTCCGAGCCCGAAAACCCTCTGGCCCAGCCGTCCACGCGCCGCCGCGGGGGAAACGGTCGGACGCGCGCCCTTGTGTGGGAAGCGGTCGGACGCGCGCGGCACGCGGCACGTGTGCAGCCACGCGCATGCGAAGTCGGCCACGTGCTGGCGACGTCGGCCCACGTGCTGTGGCCGTCGGCGCCGTTAAAGTTAACGGAATATACCTTTATGACGAATAATACAGAAGCCGTCCAGAATATTCCGTTACCGTTAACCAGAATATTCCTTCTTTTCCTCCTCTCGCCGGTCAGCTAGGAAGCCACGCCACGCCGGCCTGCATGGGTCCCTCCGTAGTGCGGTTTCTTCAGAATTTACCGGGAAAAATGCAGGTTTAATCCCAAAACTTCAAAAATTCATAACTTCTTAGTTCTTTTGTGGCCAAAATTTAACGTGACATATATCAAAATGAAGATATTAGCCAGTAGAATATTTTCATACCAATTTGGGAAGTAGGAAAATGATGGAGATGGCCTGGTGGCCGAGCTTCGGGAAACCTAATTCCGTTCTCCTTCAAAGCGCACCAAATTGACATTCTTTATATCAATTTTGAACCTACTCAATCCAATAAAACCAATGGTAATGGTCTCGAGGCAATTGTGGAACGGTTTGTCGAAGCCGTTAGACGTCGGCTTGATCGATCGGGTTCGAGTTTGGAGATTCTAAAAATCCACGGCCCTCGTCCCGAGAATGACGGGGACGATCGTGATAATTTGTTATGGATTTTGAGCAACGGTTCGACGGTTTTGTGATTCGTCCAAGGTTAGGGTTTGTGTAGTTTTGGGTGGTTTTAGTAGAGGAAATGGGAGAGAGGGAGAGAGTCGTGCGAGAATGAATGGGAAGGGTTATTTACCCATGGCTTGACCATAAGCCTAATTCAACTTACGAGTGAAAATTACTAAAATGCCCCTACACTTTAAAGCCGTAAGCACGTTCGTTTTAACTCCAGTGAGTTAAAACTGCGTCCACGCGTTCGTATCGCGAGTACATCATGAATATATAAAAATAATTTTCACATGTCGTCTCAAAAAGTCAACAAAAGTCAACATTTACCACTAGGGGTATTTGGTAATTTCACACAAAATTTTGGGACGGGTTGTAACATATTTAAATTTCTCATAAGTCTGAATTGATAACTATAAGTGAATTTACCTCAACCTGAGGTGTACTAGAGAGTTAAATCCACTGGTATGAATAGTTCCTAACGAGATTGATGCTTTATTCGCAGTAGTACCGATGACACATCCCAGATCTTGACACGCCAAGTGTCGGGAAGTCTTGGCTAGACACGTGTTAAGTGACTAATTATGCATGTATAAGTCAAAAAGTGAGTAGAAATAGAGTTGGATGCGAAGTCGAGTGTGGTGATGGGTAAAGACCCGTTATTACGGGTGCATAACGGTCCCGAGCAAAGTAAATAGTGCAAGGGAATAAAAACATTCAAATTCTCGTGAGGATGGATAAGTAAAAGTTAACTAAAGTAGGAGTGAATCCTACATAATCGGAGAAATTGCAAACGCCAACCACGGCCAAAGCAAGCCCACATCTCACTTTGAAATCAATTAGCCGTTGTGCATAAAAGGTGTGTGGGTCAAAAACTAATGTTTATTAAAACCTTTGTTTTAAAAGAGCATACTATCCCCTCATTGGAAAACATGTATAGTTTTGAAAATACGTCATACTCCGGTATGATCCTGAAATACTATAATAGTAATGCTGAAACACGGGTACTCCCAGAAAATCAATGGTGACTACTCACCCATATGTAAACACACAAGCCAGTAAGATAAACCTTGAGGAACGGAGCTAGGTATATAAGTAATACAGCCAGGTACTGTGTGTGAGTCTAGGTAAGCGCTGTGCAAAGTGCGTCACTGCAAGTTCGAGTTGCCTAGTGCAACCTAGAGCAGAGGCTAGTACCTACAATGGATCCAAAGTTGCGTGGCGGTGCGAAACAGTGACATCTCCAAACGTCAAGGCTAGTCAGCCTGGGCGAGTGCTTGATACCCGGGGTGTTATACACATTTACAAATAAACAATAGTATAAAAATATGTATGGCAATATAATACGAATGTTACACCTCAACAATTGTATATATGATATAGTATGCTAACAAGTTAAAGAAAGCATTGAAAACCATCGTATAATACATTTATCAAAACAAAGACCCCACTCACTCACTTGTACGTGGCGAGATTAGTAGCCACAATCTGAGTAGCCCGAGTAGTCCCTCTGGATAAGTCTCACCTATGAGATATCACTATAGTAATGATTAAACTACATAAAGGTTACTAATTAAACTAATTAATTAAACATATCCCTTGTTTCCACAACACGGACGTCAAAACACTCAGTAAAATACCATCAAATACGCCTAGGCGTACACATCATCACAGTCGCCTCGTAAAGACGAAATTGAAAAATAGTGCCCCGTGCGCCACCGCTTGGCTCACGCGTTGGTCAGCGCGCCGGTCAAACAACGGCGTCCAGCGGCCAGATTGCGTCTAACGGAATATTCTAACGTCGTTAAAGGAATATTCCCTTAAATATTCTCCGATCTGGCGACGTCATATTGATCTAGACGGGTTGTGACGTCGCCCGCGACGTCGCTTGGCGGTCTCGACCCGGTTGCAAGGTTGTATGTTCCTATTGCCAACTAGTCTGATGACTTGGTTCGTACCTTCCTAGTTTGCCCAGGCTTGCCTTTTCATGATACTCTGGTGTTCTCGAAGACTTTTCTTAAGATGAGATCTCCGACTTGGAAGCTTCGAAGTTTGACCCCGCCGTTGTAGTATGATCTAATATTTTGTTGATAATAGGCAAGCCGGACTTGCATTCTTTCGCGAAGTCAAGTTAAGTTTTAAGAATGTCGGCGTTATTCGATTCATTATGTTCTTCGACGCACATATTTGGCTTTTCAAAGGTGACATGGACTAGGATGATAACTGATTTCATAAGCCATGGAACGGGGTACATTCAGTACTGTGAATAGTTGTGTGATATGCCTTAAGAACTCAGGTAGTTCTTTACATTTATTTACCTTTCTTCTCATCAAATCTCTTCTTTAAACATTGGAGGATAATTTTTGTTCGATGCTTGACTGTAGTAGTTGCCTTGAGGATATTCTTGGGAGTGGGGGTGAGATGGCGTATTCAGGGTTCTTTGTTCCGGTCCCGGTGACTTCGAAGGGCGGGTTGTTACAACTGGTCCCAGAACATGTGAAATTACAAGCTACTTAGTGGTCAAATGTTGACTTTTGTTGACTTTTGAGACGACATGTGAAAATTTATTTCTTTACATATTCAAGATGTACTTGTCGTCTGGCTTCGTGGACGCAAAGCGAAACTCAATTTGGAGTTAAAACGAGTGTTTACGGAACTTTAAGTGTAGCGGCATTTTAGTAATTTTTCACACCGTTTGCTAATTAGGGTTTGGGCATTTAGCCATTTCACTACGCTCTCTCTCTCTCTCTCTCAAGTAAAAACCACCCAAACCATCCAAACCTAGATTTTGGTGAATCACAAAGCTGTCGAGGCAGAATCGCTCAAGATCATAACCTTTGCGATCGTCTCGTCATTACGGGCGAGCTGTGATTTCAGGAAGTCTTCAAATTCGAACCCAATTGGCCAAGCCGTGTCGGAACGAAATCGGCAAGCGCCATTCAATTTTGTACAATCCCCGACATAGGTAAGCCTCGAAACCATTACCATTGGTTTTATTACATTGAGTAGGTTCAAATCGACATAAAGAACATGGATTTTGGTGCAATTTTGAGGAGAACGAATTAGGGTTTCGACTTTTAGCCAATTTGAGGCCATCTCGGCCATTTGATATACGGCACGTTGAATTTGGCCAAGGAATGAAGGAGTTATGAATTTTTGAAGTTTAGGATTAAATCGTATTTTCGAGAAATTCCGGTGAACCGAGCGGAGCGGCGGTGCGGCAGCGGCTCCGACAACCACGGCGGAAGGAAAGAAGAAGAAGGAATATTGGATTAGAAAAGGTATATTACATTAACTTTAAGCGGCGTAGTTAATTCTAATGAGTGGCGACGTCGTAGTGCGTGGGCGACGTTAGGCTGCGCGTGGGGGTGACGTCATCGGGCGCATGCGGCGCGTGCCCGGCGCGTGGCCGGCGCGTGAAGCTCCTTCCGTGACGTGGCGTGTCGCCGTTTCCGGTGCGTGCGTGGCTCTGTTTCGGGCCTCGAAAATCCGTTTTCGAGCCGTTTTCGCTAAAATAGTATTATTTTTGGGTTATTTTTCATAAGGGCTATATTAATTTATATTAGGGTGGTTTTAATATTTTTCCCCTAATATTAGAAATAGGTAATCCTTCGACCAAACACTTGAGAGGAAGAAGAAGAAGGAATATTAGTTAGAAAAGGTATATTACTGTTAACTAGCGCGCAGATTAATTCTAACGGTGCGACGTCGACGGGTGCGTGGGCGACGTTAGGCTGCGACGTGAAGTGACGTCATCGGGCGCATGCCGGCGGTGCGGCGCGTGGCCGTGATGGCCAGCTCCTTCCGGCGCTTGGCGGCGCGTCGCCGTTTCTCGGCGCGTGCGCGGCTGCATTTTCGGGCCTCGAAAATCGTTTCGGGCCGTTTCGCTAAAATAGTATTATTTTGGGTTATTTTTCTATAAGGGATATATTGAGTATATTAGGGTGGTTTTAATATTTTTCCCCTAATATTAAATAGGTAATCCTTCGACCCAACACTTCGAGGAGGGCAACGCCGAGGGGGATTTCACTCCTGATCACCTGTGAGTGGACTTTTGTTTTCTTACTTGGTTTATATGCTTGAAAATAATTATGGGTTATATATATTTATGAGTTAAAATTTTTTTGAGGCATGTTTATATATATATATATGGATATATATATATATATATATTATGAAATGATTTTGAGATATGAAAATATTTATGGATATATATTATGGAATGATTTTGAGATATGAATATTATTGGATATATTGATATTTAATTTATGGCTTCCAAGCATGATTATGTTCGATTATACAATGTTTGAATATTTGGAAAATTATGAAGTATATGATATTCCTCACTTTTACACATGATGTATATACGTATGTTTTCAAACACACTTGGTATGCTTTCACTACGTTGTAGTACCGTCTCACGGCCGTAGGACAAGTCTCACATGTTTGGGTCACACGCACTATATTCCAGGGGTATTGTCCGGTAAATACCTTAGTGCAAGCTTGTCTTACGTTTATGTTTATTTTTGGGGAAAAGGCCCCATTACGTAAGGACTCGAGTGTGACGCGCTAATGCGCAAGTGCTTACATGTGTGTGGTACTAGGAGTACAAATTGATTGATAACGTAAAGTGCTTGTACGGGGATTGAGAGGCTGTTCCTTAACACGTAAATGGGTGATTGCACATATACCCTGTGTTGGTTTTCTTATCTATACTATTGATATATATTTGGTGAAATGACTTATGAAAAATATGAATTATTATATACAGATTTCACGTTGAGATTTACTTTCAGCTATACATATATCATAGTACGATTTGTCACATACTACGATAGTATGATTTTACAAATATACTGGATTTCAAATAGGGGGTTACTATGTTGAAAAGAGAAAGGTATTTGGAAAACTTTTATTTTTCGTCCACTCACACCTTTGTTTTTGCACCCCCTTCAGGACCTAGTGATAACGCATCTGCTGAAGTCGAGGCATCCGAGTGGCAGCTCTGATTCTATTTCCCGACCATGTAGGGATTTATTATTCTTGTGCAGTTTCTTTAATAATATCCATCCCTGTTATGGATAGAGATTCTAGGAACTTGATTTATTATTTTGTTTCCGCTAATTCAATTTAGTACGCTTTGAACCTTGTGCATATTGACATTAAATTCTGCAAACTTTATGTCAATGTAATTTACTTAAACTAAGTGTTGTCATGCATTTAATGGCTTCGTCACTTAAGAGTGTCGGCCAGCACGCCCAAACACGGTATCCACGTGGGTATCGAGGGTGGGGTGCGTCAGGAGTATTCTGAGATAAGGATTCCACCTCAATCCACTTGGAAAAGTAATCCGTTGCTACTATCAAGTACTCCTTGTTTTCTCTAGCCCTCTTGAGCAAACCTGCAAGATTGATGCCCCATTGCATGAAGAGTCATGCCCCAGTTAGGGTTTTAAGTTCTTCCCTGTGTTGGTGGTTTAGTGGTGTGTACCACTGACACTTGTCACAAGTTTCAAGTTTAAGCGCAATCTTAGGCATCATGTTTCATAGTGGGCCAGTAGTACCCAGCCGTTAGCTCCATTTGGGCCAAAGTTCTTCCTCTGGAGTGGTTTCGGCATATTTCTGAATGGATGTTAGCTAGAATCTGCAAGCCCATTTTCGGAGTTACGCACAATGACGTTGGTAGATTTTCAGAGTAAGATCGTTGGTAGATTTTTCCATGCACAATGACGTACCTTTAAACCTTCTGAATTAGGTTTTTGGCCGAGTGATGATCATCTGAAAGTTTACCGTCTTGAATATAGATAATGATCTCGTCCATCCAATTTTTCCTTGTGTCGATAGTAGCTACCAACCCCAGTTCAGAGTTGAAAGGTATTTGAAGGGAATGGTCCGTCAGAGTGAATAGTCTACTATGGACGCGATGTTTGCCAGTGCATCCGCATGACTATTTTTGTTCCGAGAGAGTTGTTGAATTTCATATTTTTCGAATCCTTCGAGTAATTGTTTTGCCTTAACCAGGTAGAGCCCCATGGTCGGATTGTGTGGCAACGTCGTCTCCCTTAACTTGATTCAAGACCATAGTTGAGTCGCAAAAAATAGAGAGTTCCTTCACTTGGAATTCTGCTGCTACCCGAAATCCGGCGAGAAACGCTTCATACTCCACATCGTCGTTACTTGCTCGAGTATGGATCCGTCAGGTGTCATGAAGACCATTCATGCCGCTACTCCATTCGCGTTTTATGATCCATCCACATAGAGTTTCTAAAGACGAGGATTCTCGAGTGTTTGTTGTGGATCCTTGAAGGATTGGACATCTTGACTAGCCGAAGTAAATTCTGCTACAAAGTCCGCAAGTCTCTGGCCTTTGATTGAAGTCTTAAGCCGATAGATAATTTCATGTTGTCCCAGTTCGATAGCCCACTTGTTGACTCTGCATGATGCGTCTGGAATGTGCAGAATTGATCGTAGAGGATACTTCGTCATTTATATGATTCGGAATGACTGGAAGTATGGTTGTAGTTTCCTTGTTACTGTTACCAAAGCAAGAATAAGTTTCTCCATAAGTTTCTTCATCTTCGATTATTTGGTCTCTGGTTCGAGAAGAGCTTTAGACACATAGTACACCAATTTCTGCTCCATCGAGTCATCTTAGAGTAGAGCTCCACTAACCGCTCATTCTGCCACTGCTAAGTATAAGTATAAGTCTTCTCCGTCAATGGGTTTGGACAACAATGGTAGATTAGACACATACTCCTTCAGTTTTGTGAAAGCTTCTTCATATTTTTGGATCCACAATAGGCCCTTACTCTTCTTTACAGCAAGAATGGTTTGCACTTGTTGGTAGATCGTGAAAGAAATCGACTGAAAGCAGCCTCTCTTCAAGTTAAGCTTTGGATTTCCTTCATGGTCTTAGGCGACTTCATCTCGATGATGGATTTAATTTGATATGGATTAGCTTCAATTTCCCGACACTTCTCTGGATTAAGCTTCATGTTGTATTTCCGGAGTAGGTCGAAAGATTCTTGGAGGTGTGTTAGATGATATTTCCTCTCCTTGATCTTTTCTTTCTTTGAAAATCCGATTTACTATCCTCTAATAAGTTGCCCCTGCATTTTTAAGTCCTAATAGCATAACTTTATAACAAGTACGTACCTCGATCGATTATAAAAGATGTTTTATCCATGTCGGGCTCGTACATCTTGATCGTTAGATCCGGATCCAATGCCTTCTTGTTAAAACTGTATAGAGGCGAAATGTTCGAATCCTTATTCTTTTGGAAAGATTAAAGAATCACAAAGTTGTTGAGGTTAATTCACTTAGATGTTAGTGGCACTTGTCCGCAACATAATACTACTCATGTTATGTGACATTCACCGAAGATCGCTCTCGGTTGGACTATCGTGTATTTTGAATAAACGCAAGTCTGAATACTTTGCAAAAGGTTTCAAAGAATTCAAGAATGTAAGTTGATGAGTAAGATGTCTAAAGTATTTACCTCTTTAGATTTGATCTAAGGAAATATAACACTTTAGAAGAGTTTTTCTTGAAAGATATCAAGGAAATTAAGCATCATAAGATAATAGTTTTCTCCATTAGGAGAAGAACGAACTCGAATAAGATTTGGTTCGTTGGATATTATCAAAATACCCATATATATATAAGATATATATATACTTCTAAGACAATACGATTGTCAATTAGAATATCTTCCAAAGTTTTCATGACTTCATAGGATGTAGTCGGAAAGAAAGACAAGTCTTAAGCGTGTTAAGATTTGGGGTTGTATGCTAATAAGCAATATTGGTTGAGAACAATCTTGTAGGATATCCTAAGATTAGTCTTTGGATATCACTTCTATTAACCAACCAACAAATGTTGTTTGTTGGGTAGTTCATTGAAATCCTACACTAGGATTTGCCTAAGATAGAGCAAGTGAACGAGAAATAGAATTCAAAGAATAGGTTCTTTGTGGGACAAGATGATAATCAACAAATATAACAACCTAGTTCCAACACCGATAGCTCCAAAGTAGTCAAGAAGGATTTGTAAACCGTCTCAGTTGAATGGTTTGAACTTTATGACTTTGTCATAGAGTTACACCTTTTAATTCGAAAGAATTAAGAATAAAAATCCTTATGATTACATTGAGTGTGTATACGACACATACTCAAGAAAATGGTATAATACCATTTGATGCGAAATAATGAAACCTACATAGCTAATTGGTAGCTTAAGGTGACTACAATCAAAGAGATTTGTTGACTTGGAAGAAACCATCTTTGATGTAGTCTTGGTTTCTATTAATTCGAAGATTGTTAGCTACAACTTAACGATGATTCAATGTTTGGACATAATTTGGGTTTCCGAAACCATTATCAAGATTGTCTTGATAATATATGTCTAAAACTAGAAATCACATGACATGTAAAGTTGTAGAGATTCATCCATCATGAATCTTAGAATGCTAATGGGAGCTATAAGCATTTTATGAGAGAATGATCAAATCGTTTGATTTCTCATAAGGATGTAAATGAATCTTTTGTCTACAAGGTTTACAAAAGATTAGTGGGAGTTAATCATATTTCTAAATTTGAACATATATATGATATATATCAATTTTGGAAATAAAAGAAATTCTTCTTCGTTAAAGTTATGACTTTAAACAAAATTATATGGGAGACATAGTCTATAAACATGGGATGGAAATCTATAATGATAGATTTCAGGATATAATTGGATTATATCAATCCCTAATAATAGACGAAAGATGCTAGGAAGTTTCTCATATGATGATAAGCTTCAAACGGAAGGACAACTCTAGTAAGACTAGGAGATTGCTCTTCTCAAAGGGAACATACCCTTTGACTCCCAAATAAATAATGCGTAAATAGAATCCTTTATGCATATGCAAAAAGGGTGATTTATGTATTTCATATTGTATGAAAAACGTTGATATGAGTTGTACCTAGAACGGTACAAGACGATATCAAAGCAAGCCCAGGATCAGAACCATGGCAACTGTCAAGTGAATCCTTAAGTATTTAAGAAACACTAAAGGATGGATTCCTCAAGAATGAGGAAGAATTAGAGTAACGCAATGGAAGCGTATATGTATTAGATTATGAATCTAATCCATCATTGAATATCTCTTTATTATGACTAAAGAGATATTTAGGTGAAAACATTAAAAGTAATGACTTTAGTGTGTTTCATCGCACATGCAAAATATATAGCCATATAGAAGCTTACAACGTTGTTGTTTGGATGGGAAAGTTATGAACTTTCTGTTCGATTCCAACCAGAAAGTGTCTTTAGTGTGCCGACACTCTGACACTAATGGGGCGATAGCTCAAGCCAAGGGAATCAAGGTCTCATCAAGATCCGAACTCAAATGAGAGACTAAACCACATGATTGAGAATCATGTATAATGGTGAAGTCGTTAATCTCAAGTTTGCTTCTGTGGATAACACATATAGATATCCACTACCTAGGCCTACTACTCAGCCATTTATGAAATGAATTCAGAAGAGGTATCATAACTGATGACCAAGCTGATTGGCTCTAGTGCAAGTGGGAGATTGTTGGAAATGTGCCCTAAAACCAATCATATGATGATACTTTACGGACATTTCAAATGTTAAACTAATTTAGTTTAATATAAAGGGCATAGATTATTGTTTATAGTAGTCTCATATAAATGTTATATGCTTAAACAATAAGTCCAAGGAATATGTGCTTAGTAGAATGTAATCTAAACAAGTTAGGTTCATGAGACCATTCTCGATCATAGACATATCCTAAACGTTCCTGATGAATAGGATTGCCAATTGGGCATTGACAGTCCGTTAAGATCAGTACATGTTATGTCTTCTCTCAGGGAGAGTGACTAGTCTCGAGTCATTGGTGTAACTGACACCAAGACAAGCATGTAGGTGCTCAATATGGAATGAGTTCACTGAACGCGATCAACGATGAGTTTTCATGTTCATGTCACATGAGAACTCATAGTTGGGATAATGCAAATTAGTCCTTTGACCTGAGGCATCACAGTTGTCTTGTGGTGAGGTCCTTAATCTTTGATTATGTCAAAGGCACCCCATCCGAGGGTGTCCACGGCATCGTTGGGGTTAAGCTACTTAGCCATGGAGGCAAGTGAATGCGCAACAAGGGATCTCTAACCTTCAAACCGTTTGAGGGAGAATACTCTATGATATGATTAAGAATCTCTGGCCAGAGTATGAATAAGATTTAGGAAGTCGTTCCAAATCATATTCAAGGTAATCATATAAGTAAAGGAATCACATTGGATAGTAGACATGAATAAACTATCAAACCAAACAATGTGGTCGAGAGTATTGTATTAGAGAAGGACCGTATTGCATTGCAATCCTAACTGAATAGGTTTCTCCACCTCTTCTGATTAGCTTGGGTAGCCATGACATACTGCTAGGTGTCACTCATGGTTTGTGGTAGCCCTAAAGGTGTATGATCACTAAAGGGAGAATTGAAAGTAAGTTTCAATTCACAAATGATTTGAAAGAGTTCTAATCCTCCACTGCCTCGCTAAAAGGAACCTAATGGATCGCACACCATATAAGGTAGAGTTTGATGCGTAGAATGGAGATGAGTAAGAAATAATTAAATGGTTTAATTATTTATGGCAAGGATTAATTAATATGTTGATTAATCAAACGAATAAGTTCGTTATAGACCTCGGGTTAGTTTTGGGCTTCAAGGCCCAATGGGCTTCGAACGTCAAGCCCATTGACTTAAGTTGTATGACAACTTAATGACTAATAATACATTAGGGCCCAAAGAGCCCAATGAACCCACATGGCCGGCCATTTGAGAATGTGTAGCAAACTTGCTTTAATTGCAAGTTTGCCACTACATTATGGAAATGATATAAAACAAGTTTATAACATTTCACATAAAAGAGGTTTTCTTGTGTGAGAATGGTTGAGCATGAAAATGCTCTCTTCTCTCAAAGAGGCCGGCTCCCTAGAGGGATTTAGCTAGCAATCTATTTCCTCTAGGGCACTCATCTTCTCATCAAGACTCTCCTTGGTGAAGAGACTTAGAGGTCCCCTACTTTGGGTACTTGGAGAAACCAATTCTTTGATCATCCTTCGAAAATGTTCATGGAGCAAAGAAGCTTGGAATGAAGACCCTCTCCATGGGTGATTAGCCTTTGCTTATGCAAAGAGGAATCTACAAAGGTATTTGATTTCTCAACTCAAAATTTGTTTTGATTTGAGTCTTGGTTCACCATATCTACTAGGCTTTGAATTTTCTTGGGTAAAGTTTCGTTTTAAGTGCATAGAAGCATGTTTCCGCCTTTAATTGTTAAATGCATGCTTAATGATGTTGCTTAATGAACTTGGTTAATCCACAAATTTCCCTTCAATGGCCGGCCAAGAGAGAAAGAGAGAGAGAGTGAAGAGTCAAAAGTTGACTCACTATTTCATAGCTTGTGATTTAAATGTTGTAATTGCACACAGATGGTTCTTGCTTCTTTGAATGTAAATTTTGTTGGAAAATTTTAAGGATCCCAAATGTTGTAGATGTAGTTCATATGAGCTTGAATTTTGAACTAAAATTTGGTGCCATGAATTTTGGGAAAATTCGGCCAAATCCAAAGGTTGGATTTGGGGTCTTGTTTGACTTGTTAAAATGGTTTTAAAATGACATTTGGTCCCTATGCCCTATTATGGTAATATGTTATTTCCTTAAGTTTGACTTAATTTGGAGGTGTTTTGGATGAAAATGTCTGGCGGAATTCTTATGGGGTGTTCATGGATGTTCTTCATTGTTCTTGTTGTGTTCTTAGCAAGAACAAAAGGTTTGGTGTTTGATTCAAAATGTTTGTTGTTTTTCAAAAAGTTTTGGTTTTTTTTTTTTTATTGTTGTTGGTTGATTTTATTATGTGATTGGAAAAGATTTAACTCATACCAATCACTTACAAGCCATGCCAATCAAACATACAAACCATTCCTCACACTATTCACACCATACCTTGTCTTCCACTAACAAAAACCACACTTCCTTTGCTCTTTACCAAAACCACCCACTAAGTATAGTACTTTTGGGGCTTTTATGCAATTACATAAAGTTTTGATACTTTTGGTGTATTTGCACTTTGACCAAAGTTTGGGTTTTTACGTTTAGGCCCAAAATCACTAAAGGGCAAATTGTTTTGTTCCGTTAATGAAGTTTTTGTAATGTTGAAATTTTGGGGTTCTAGTTGTAATAACATAAAGTATTGGACTTTTATGTTTACAAAGTGGACCCTCAAAGTTATGAGTTTTTGCAATATGGCCCAATAGTTGAGGTTATTGCATTTTGGCCTAAATTGGAAGAGAACAAAATTGTTTTGTCTCTTTTAAATGAGAATTGGATTTTCATTTCATTTAGCCCGTTTAACCAATTATGGATACAAACCAAATGAAAATGTTGCATTCTTGTTTAATTAGTTAAAGTGTTAATTAATTAAAGGATGATTATGAACCTAAGCCACGATAATTGGAGAGCTATGAAAGGCCGTTTTCAAAATTGTTTGAACCATGGGAATGTGTAGATTAGATTTTGGTTGTAATTTGATTTGATCAAATGTTGTAAAAGAGCATAAGCTCTTCTTTAATTTAATTGTACTCATTTCTGTTTATTTGATATGCATGAAATTGGAGTAGTTAAATCCAAACGCCCACAAGACAACACACGTTAATGAGACAACGTATAACTAAAATCAATCACCGTCTATCCGTGATCCAAACACTAGGCTCGTGTTGGATCAAATCAAAGGTTCATAGTCATCCTAAAGGCCCTAAGGCAACTATGTAGTCCTTAAACGAATGCAAACCTTATGTTATAGTACCATACTTGCTTTAAAACCGCTTACAAGCTTAAATGGGAGTATCATATACTACTAAATCAATCAAATGGACCAATAGTTGTAATAGGGACCAAATTGTTTTAATTAGATTAAATGATTAATTGTATGTGATGAGACCTAAAACCCTCAAATCATTATTATTGTTGTAAAGCGTGGGAGGCTTTGAACACTCTTCGTGGCCCCCACTCATAGGCTCCTGGCTGCCAGACTTGTACACCGACTTCACCCTATTATGGGGAGTACAAAGTGCATGCTTACACTCAGGAGGAGTCTATATGCATACATGATGTTGTGAAGGTAGGCAACGAGAATGACCAACATCATATCATTGTGAGGTTGTTCTTGAACCCTATCCGAACTTGCATGGTGGGAATGACTTAACTAAGTGCAATGGTGCCAACATCATATCATTGTGGAGGCATCATTCTCTAGAGGCCAAATAAGATGGGTATCAAGCATTGGATGTAAATGAGCAATCGTACTCTCTCATTATTATTAATGCTAGCCAACATCATATCATTGTGAGGTGGGCTTGGTAATAGTGAGCAATGACGAGACGATCGCAAAGGTTATGATCTTGAGCGACGGTTCGACGGTTTTGTGATTCGTCCAAAATCTAGGGTTTGGATGGTTTGGGTGGTTTTTGCCGAGAGAGAGAGAGAGAGAGAGAGAGAGCAGAGTGAAATGGCTAAAATGCCCAAAAACCCTAATTAGCAAACGGGTGTGAAAATTACTAAAATGCCGCTACACTTTAAAGTTCCGTAAAACACTCGTTTTAACTCCAAATTGAGTTTCGCTAGCGTCCACGCGTTCGTATCGACAAGTACATCTTGAATATGTAAAGAAATAAATTTTCACATGTCGTCTCAAAAAGTCAACAAAAGTCAACATTTGACCACTAAGGGTATTTTGGTAATTTCACATAAAAATTTGGGACGAGTTGTAACAACTCCAGCTCCGAAGTCACTGACTGGAACAAAGAACTCGGAATACGCCTTCTCACTTCTACTCCGCAATATCCTCAAGGCAACGGCCAGGCTGAAGCATCGAACAAAATTATCCTCCAATGTTTAAAGAAGAGATTTGATGAGAAGAAAGGTAAATAGCTGAAAGAACTACCTGGAGTTCTTAGGGCATATCACACAACTATTCAGCAGGCAATTGAATAAACCCCGTTCCATGGCTTATGAAACTAAAGCCATCATCCTAGTCCATGTCACCTTTATGCCAAATCTGTATGCTGAAGAACATAATGAATTGAATAACGCCGACATTCTTAAAACTTAACTTGACTTCGCGAAAGAATGCAAGTCCGGCTTGCCTATTATCAACAAAATATTAGATCGTACTACAACGAAGGGGTCAAACTTCGAAGCTTCCAAGTCGGAGATCTTATCTTAAGAAAAGTCTTCGAGAACACCAGAGTATCATGAAAAGGCAAGCTCGGGGCAAACTGGGAAGGTACGAACCAAGTCATCAGACTAGTTGGCAAAGGAACATACAACCTTGCAACTGGTCGAGACCGGCCAAGCGACGTCAGCGATGACGTCAATAACCCGTCTAGACTGGCTGATGACGTCAGCAGACTGGAGAATATTTAAGGGAATATTCCTTTTAACGACGTTAGGAATATTCCGTTAGATCTAACGGCGTCAACTGACGCCGTTAGTTTGACTGGCGCGTTGACCAATGCGTGAGCCAAGCGTGAGGCGAAATGTTAAAATTGTATAGAGGCGAAATGTTCGAATCTTTATTCTTTTGGAAAGAATAAAGAATCACAAAGTTGTTGAGGTTAATTCACTTAGATGTTAGTGGTTTGACCACAACATAATACTACTCATGTCACATGACATTCACCGAAGATCGCTCTCGGTTGGACTATCGTGTATTTTGAATAAACACAAGTCCGAATACTTTGTAAAAGGTTTCAAAGAATTCAAGAATGTAAGTTGATGAGTAAGATGTCTAAAGTATTTACCTCCTTAAATTTGATCTAAGGAAATATAACACTTTAGAAGAGTTTCCTTGAAAGATATCAAGGAAAATTAGGCATCATAAGATAATAGTTTTCTCCATTAGGAGAAGAACGAACTCGAATAAGATTTGGTTCGTTGGATATTATCAAAATACCCATATATATAAGATATATATATATATACTTCTAAGACAATACGATTGTCAATTAGAATATCTTCCAAAGTTTTCATGACTTCATAGGATGTAGTCGGAAAGAAAGACAAGTCTTAAGCGTGTTAAGATTTGGGGTTGTATGCTAATAAGCAATATTGGTTGAGAACAATCTTGTAGGATATCCTAAGATTAGTCTTTGGATATCACTTCTATTAACCAACCAACAAATGTTGTTTGTTGGGTAGTTCATTGAAATCCTACACTAGGATTTGCCTAAGATAGGGCAAGTGAACGAGAAATAGAATTCAAAGAATAGGTTCTTTGAGGTACAAGATGATAATCAACAAATATAACAACTTAGTTCCAACACTAATAGCTCTAAAGTAGTCAAGAAGGATTTGTAAACCGTATCAGTTGAATGGTTTGAACTTTATGACTATGTCATAGAGTTACACCTCTTAATTCGAAAGAATTAAGAATGAAAATCCTTATGATTACATTGAGTGTGTGTACGACACATACTCATGTAAATGGTATAATACCATTTGACGCGAAATAATGAAACCTACATAGCTAATTGGTAGCTTAAGGTGACTACAATCAAAGAGATTGGTTGACTTGGAAGAAACCATCTTTGATGTAGTCTTGGTTTCTATTAATTCGAAGATTGTTAGCTACAACTTAACGATGATTTAATGTTTGGACATAATATGGGTTTCCGAAACCATTATCAAGATGGTCTTGATAATATATGTCTAAAACTAGAAATCACATGACATGTAAGTTGTAGGGATTCATCCATCATGAATCTTAGCAAGCTAATGGGAGCTATAAGCATTTTTATGAGAGAAAAATCAAATCGTTTGATTTCTCGTAAAGATATAAATGAATCTTTTGTCTACAAGGTTTACAAAAGATTAGTGGGAGTTAATCATATTTCTAAATTTGAACATATATATGATATATATCAATTTTGGAAATAAAAGAAATTCTTCTTCGTTAAAGTTATGACTTTAAACAAAATTATATGGGAGACATAGTCTATAAACATGGGATGGAAATCTATAATGATAGATTTCAGGATATAATTGGATTATATCAATCCCTAATAATAGACGAAAGATGCTAGGAAGTTTCTCATATGATGATAAGCTTCAAACGGAAGGACAACTCTAGTAAGACTAGGAGATTGCTCTTCTCAAAGGGAACATACCCTTTGACTCCCAAATAAATAATGCGTAAATAGAATCCTTTATGCATATGCAAAAAGGGTGATTTATGTATTTCATATTGTATGAAAAACGTTGATATGAGTTGTACCTAGAACGGTACAAGACGATATCAAAGCAAGCCCAGGATCAGAACCATGGCAACTGTCAAGTGAATCCTTAAGTATTTAAGAAACACTAAAGGATGGATTCCTCAAGAATGAGGAAGAAGTTAGAGTAACGCAAAGGAAGCGTAAATGTATTAGATTATGAATCTAATCCAACATTGAATATCTCTTTATTATGATTTTAGGTGAAAACATTAAAGTAATGACTTTAGTGTGTTTCATCGTACATGCAAAATATATATAGCCATATAGAAGCTTACAACGTTGTTGTTTGGATGGGAAAGTTATGAACTTTCTATTCGGTTCCAACCAGAAAGTGTCTTTAGTGTGCCGACACTTTGACACTAATGGGGCGATAGCTCAAGCCAAAGGAATCAAGGTCTCATCAAGATCCGAACTCAAATGAGAGACTTAACCACATGATTAAGAATCATGTATAATGGTGAAGTCGTTAATCTCAAGTTTGCTTCTGTGGATAACACATATAGATATCCACTACCTAGGCCTACTACTCAGCCATTTATGAAATGAATTCAGAAGAGGTATCATAACTGATGACCAAGCTGATTGGCTCTAGTGCAAGTGGGAGATTGTTGGAAATGTGCCCTAAAACCAATCATATGATGATACTTTACGGACATTTCAAATGTTAAACTAATTTAGTTTAATATAAAGGGCATAGATTATTGTTTATAGTAGTCTCATATAAATGTTATATGCTTAAACAATAAGTCCAAGGAATATGTGCTTAGTAGAATGTAATCTAAACAAGTTAGGTTCATGAGACCATTCTCGATCATAGACATATCCTAAACGTTCCTGATGAATAGGATTGCCAATTGGGCATTGACAGTCCGTTAAGATCAGTACATGTTATGTCTTCTCTCAGGGAGAGTGACTAGTCTCGAGTCATTGGTGTAACTGACACCAAGACAAGCATGTAGGTGCTCAATATGGAATGAGTTCACTGAACGCGATCAACGATGAGTTTTCATGTTCATGTCACATGAGAACTCATAGTTGGGATAATGCAAATTAGTCCTTTGACCTGAGGCATCACAGTTGTCTTGTGGTGAGGTCCTTAATCTTTGATTATGTCAAAGGCACCCCATCCGAGGGTGTCCACGGCATCGTTGGGGTTAAGCTACTTAGCCATGGAGGCAAGTGAATGCGCAACAAGGGATCTCTAACCTTCAAACCGTTTGAGGGAGAATACTCTATGATATGATTAAGAATCTCTGGCCAGAGTATGAATAAGATTTAGGAAGTCGTTCCAAATCATATTCAAGGTAATCATATAAGTAAAGGAATCACATTGGATAGTAGACATGAATAAACTATCAAACCAAACAATGTGGTCGAGAGTATTGTATTAGAGAAGGACCGTATTGCATTGCAATCCTAACTGAATAGGTTTCTCCACCTCTTCTGATTAGCTTGGGTAGCCATGACATACTGCTAGGTGTCACTCATGGTTTGTGGTAGCCCTAAAGGTGTATGATCACTAAAGGGAGAATTGAAAGTAAGTTTCAATTCACAAATGATTTGAAAGAGTTCTAATCCTCCACTGCCTCGCTAAAAGGAACCTAATGGATCGCACACCATATAAGGTAGAGTTTGATGCGTAGAATGGAGATGAGTAAGAAATAATTAAATGGTTTAATTATTTATGGCAAGGATTAATTAATATGTTGATTAATCAAACGAATAAGTTCGTTATAGACCTCGGGTTAGTTTTGGGCTTCAAGGCCCAATGGGCTTCGAACGTCAAGCCCATTGACTTAAGTTGTATGACAACTTAATGACTAATAATACATTAGGGCCCAAAGAGCCCAATGAACCCACATGGCCGGCCATTTGAGAATGTGTAGCAAACTTGCTTTAATTGCAAGTTTGCCACTACATTATGGAAATGATATAAAACAAGTTTATAACATTTCACATAAAAGAGGTTTTCTTGTGTGAGAATGGTTGAGCATGAAAATGCTCTCTTCTCTCAAAGAGGCCGGCTCCCTAGAGGGATTTAGCTAGCAATCTATTTCCTCTAGGGCACTCATCTTCTCATCAAGACTCTCCTTGGTGAAGAGACTTAGAGGTCCCCTACTTTGGGTACTTGGAGAAACCAATTCTTTGATCATCCTTCGAAAATGTTCATGGAGCAAAGAAGCTTGGAATGAAGACCCTCTCCATGGGTGATTAGCCTTTGCTTATGCAAAGAGGAATCTACAAAGGTATTTGATTTCTCAACTCAAAATTTGTTTTGATTTGAGTCTTGGTTCACCATATCTACTAGGCTTTGAATTTTCTTGGGTAAAGTTTCGTTTTAAGTGCATAGAAGCATGTTTCCGCCTTTAATTGTTAAATGCATGCTTAATGATGTTGCTTAATGAACTTGGTTAATCCACAAATTTCCCTTCAATGGCCGGCCAAGAGAGAAAGAGAGAGAGAGTGAAGAGTCAAAAGTTGACTCACTCTTTTGCATTTATAAAAGAGAGTTTAATGAAATAATTTCATTAAGTGGCTTTTGAAAAAGCTTCAAAAAAGAAAAACAACTCTCTCTCCTCTCTAAAACAACACAAAACCCTCGCCACCCAAAGGGATTAGCTAATCATCTATCCTCCTTGCATATTCTCTATCCATTCCACTACATTTGTGGGTGGATCTTTAGAGGTCTTCTACTTAGAGACTGTGAGAGAATCAAACAAGTTCAAATCTATCAAGGTGGAGGAAGCAAGAAGTGGAGGCTAGGCTCAAGGAGTTCCAAGAAGAAAAAGCTTGAGGTCCATCCTTGGTCTAAAGTCTAGATCAAGAGGCAAAACTTTAACCTTCACTTTGTTCTTCATTTTTGGTGCTGGGATGCATCATATATGGAACCCATGCTTCTGAAGGATTTGTATGGATCATAGCTTGATAATTATGCTTCAAGTGTTCATGTATATGTAAAATCTCTAGAATTGGTATATGCATGCTAGTCATTTGAAATCCCACATAAATCTCATATTTCTCCCTTCGACATACTCCTTTGTAGACTGAGTCGTTACTTTAATTTCTGTAGTCCAATGGGATCAAGTGGACATTAGCTTGAAAATAATTAGAAATTGAAAATCCAAGCAAATGTGTGGTTACCATCGTTAGCTTCTATCTCGCATTTCACAATCATTTACCGTATTCTAATGACATTGAAGAAGGAATCACAATCCTTTGATTAATATAGATTTTGGATCATTGAAGTCCTACGAACATCATGGACAATGCAGAATGAACTGAAAGTACTTCAAGGAATCATTTTTCTACTATAATTAGAATGCCAAAATCTTCAACATTTCCAAGTACTTATGGGCTTTTAGAGAATTTGGCAGGAGATCAAGGTGGTATTTATAGTTAGATGGAAATAAATGGCATCATAAGAATTGAAACAATGCTTCTCGAGATAGACACCGATGACAAAAATTCTTGTAGAGGAGAAAGGTTGCATCTTTATCACTATGCATGAAAAGTTTTCAGGCCCCATCCGCCGACTTCACCGAGATCGACTGTTGTTCGGGCCAAGACATAGCCAAATCCGACTGAGGTCCGATTTGTTTCCTAGTATCTTGGAGATTCCTAAATTTAGGATTGGCGTGCGCTCGAGTAATCACAGATTCTAAGAGGAAATAATCTCATTACCATATTTCCTCTAAGATTCTCCCCTGCCTTAGTATGGATTCAATATCCTAAAAGGTCTCTCTCCCGACAACTATAAATACCCCCTCACCTAAGAATATCTCTCGTAACACAATCAACACATACTTAGTTCTTTGCATATTCTCTCGCCCACTACTGAGTCTTAATATTGCTTACTAACTTGATCGCCTGAGAGCCTTTGGCATGTACCCTATTGCACCAAAGACTATTCACCTGTCTTCTTTTCTTGTAGGTGTTCGAATCAGATGATCCCCTCTCATCCGAGGCAAGGCGCACTCTTTGGTTCCAACATTTAAGTACTCCTGTTAATGTACCCTTTTGTGATAAACCAAGTAAATCCCCATCTTTGTCTCGACTAATTTCAATCTCAAGAACATATTTAATTAGCTTCTCCCTTGTTAGACACGAAAATTCATTGATAGAAACTATTTGATTTCCTATAAAAATAATGAGATTAACGGGTATCTCGAGATTTTTACTGAGACTCGTGGATTCACTCCATCCCTAAAATTGTATTTTATTTTTCCTCAAGTTGGCCACGGGCGTTTGAGTTCTTTTTAGATTTTGACTTCACTTACCGCATTCTCATACTATTCGTCACTACGAACGCGGGAGTGAGAACGAGATGTAATTCGACGTAACTAAAAAAGTTACGCTCATTTAAATATTATTTCGTTATGGAAATATAGTAATATACCTACCATCCCATCAAGTTACCCGTTTATTTTGGGAAATATCTTTCTTCTTTTTCCTCTTATCTCTTTTTCCTCCTACTTTCTCTTTTTGCCTCTTATTTTCTCTTTTCTCACAAGAAAATGCATAGTCAACAAAAAGGACTACATGCCATTTTCTTCAACCGAGCCAAACCATTACTACCATCTTGTTCAAGCAACTCAATCGAGTTCACCTTGGCAAACCGATTGCCAAACTCCCCCAAGGTTTGACGAGAATCGGACAAGGAAGAACTGACCTTTCCTATATAAGTTTCGAAAATCCCGATCAAGGTGAGGTTCCTTTCATTGAGTAGATGAATTTCCATACTAAATTTGTGCTATTTGGTTGAGTTTTAAAGAGATTGACTCCTGGTTGTATGAATGTGCTTTCCGCCAATTCTCCTACTTCATTTCCGACCAATTTGACTCCAAATAGGGTAAAAATCGTGTTCTCCTTCTAGCTTCATTTTTGATATGTGCATCGTGTAAAATGGTCGAGAAATGAAGAAGTTAGAAGTTTAGAAAATTTTTCTGGGCCAGTTAGTTTTACGGCGCGATGGCGGCGCGATTTACGGCACACGCCGAAAATTTGCAAATGGTGACTCACGGTGACGCCAAGAAAGGAAATTATCGCTTGACGCCAAGAACATCCGGCATCGGAGAGAATATTCCTTCTGACAGCCATAGGGAATATTCTCTTTTTTAGATCTAACGAAATGCTAGGAATATCTATTGATCTAACTGGCCGCTGACGCCTTTAGTTGACCGGGCTCAAGTTTCTGACTACATGCATGCGAAGCGCACGTGAGCCTAGCCGGGGCTGGGGCCACTTTTTTGACTTCCTTCACTTCCCCTACGACTCGTGACGACGCCGTACTCACCTCCGGGCAATATGTATGGCAGCTTCTTGAGTGTTTGACTCGTTTTTAAGCGAAACAAGAATAGGTGTTATTTATTAATTAAATTAGTAACATTTATGAGTTTAATCATTACCATAATGATTCCTCACATAGGGTGAGGCTACCACGAGGAGCAAGGCTGGTGGATCAAACAAGCGCGCGCGATCGCGACTCCACCATGTATCTGTGAGTGGGCTTTGTTTTGCAATAACAAGTATTATTTATATGTTTTCCACTACGATTTTATAATGGATTTTCTCCATCATGCCATGATTTAAGTATAAAGAAATTATATTATGTTGAGATTTAAAATTGTGATGGCATGATTATGTATATTTTTATCTCGCTTCATCATACATGCATTCACCGGCACTAGTACTGGCCCCAAAGCCAGACTACCTTCACGTATGTTCACACCGCACCGTATGCTCACTTTGGATCCAATGTAGGTGCTGTACTGCATTTCAGTATGCACAGCAGCCTTAGGACTGGTGATGTGATGCGCTTAGCGCTGCCTTCACGTGATCGTAGCACGAGCATATATATATTTGTCATACACAGCATGTTCCATGTAGCTAGCTTTCTACGTGGGTCAGGTGTCCGTATATGCTGATGAGCCTATTATATATAAGCTGAAATATTTATGTGTTGAGTTATTGTTATTTACTTCATACTTTGCTACGAATGCCTTTATACGCTTTTGTTGATGAGTATACAAAATATAATTGTTTGTAGGAGTTTGTATTACTTCATATTTGGCAATGTGCCTTATTAACGTTGTGGACGTTAAATATTATTTATTATTGAGATAAGGGTATTTATTCATATATCTTTGAAAAGTTTCATACTATAATAGATGATTTTGGGAAACTATAATGCGAATTTCCCCCAAATAAAAAGTTATTATGTTCCTCAAAAACAAAGGTTTTTCTAAATGTTTATTTTTGTCCACCTCACATTTTCCTGCTTTTGCGCCCTCCGTGCTCTTGGTGAGGGTCGATCCAATGGGCAAAGGGAAGCTATCACCCGTATTCTCACACATTCCTACGCCTATTGTACTAAGTATGTTCCTAATAGTTGTATTCTCGTCTATCCTTTTGCTTAGTTGTGCTCTAAGATCGACATGCTATTATTTGCCCCGCATTTTCGCACGCTATTTGAAATAAGTTTTAAAATAGAATTTAGTTTTAATTTATTTGCACTTTTACACAACACTTAATTTTGCTTTCACATCCCTTTCCGGGATGTCGATCAACATATCTCGATCCGATATTGACACGTGGATATCCGAGCCTGGCAAAAGCCGACTGAGAGAGTAACGAAGAGAAAGAGCGGTGAAAACTAAAGGAAAGAGGAAGAAAGAGGCAATCGTCTTTTTGTGGAATAAGTTAAAAAATTTAACACAATCAGAGTCTACATGATTTGGTACTAATTTCTGCATCAACGACTACGATGATGTGGTCGTGAGGCTCCGGGAGAAAGATTTGGAATGATATGGATCCGTTTAAACACTATGGGTCTCCAAAGAAAATAATTAGTTTTCCTTAAGAAATCACTAAGTTGTTTGTTATAATAAAAGTGTTTTTCTTTAAATAAAATTGATAAGTGTCCAAAAAACGAAATTTAGGTATAGAGAACCACTAATAGAAAAGTCCTTGCATTCTCCAAACTTGAAAACAACTTCAATAAAGAGGTCAAAATTAGTGTTAAAGCTTGTTAAATAAATAAGGGGTATATTAACCATCGATCCTTTCCCAAATAAAATGGTCCAAATGAATTTCTTAATTACACGCGGATGCAAATAACTCTCCTACAACTACCAGTAATAGCTCAAATCAGTTAATGATTGCGCTGACATGCTTAGCCAATGACACAAGTGCAAAGATCAACTGCATCCCCCAAACCCAAGATTGGTCCCATTAGGGTGAGCATACGTGAGACTTGGGATCAATTCTATAAGCTTTTCACGCATCATCATCATCTTTTTGCCCGAAACGTTCATGAGCTTCTCCTCTATTCTTCTAGCTGCTTTACTTTTTCTCATCTATGTACACCGAGTAGGAAAGCTTCATCCTCCGGTAAAACCACGCATTACCGAGTGTGTACGCCGAGTGGGGCGAGAAGAAAACAGGTATACACCCGGCAAGCACCGAGTCAAACGTCGACCGCCGCGTGAACGAGTCACCTGGTGCTGTAAGCAGAACGCACTCGTCATCGCCTTCAGCACTACTTCAGGCTGCCCACTTGCTGCCGCCTGTCCGACGTCCATGTTCAAGAGCTTGCACCGAGTCGACTTCGCGGCATTGCCTTTATGAACTCGTTTTCACTGCTGCCTTCTCAAGTGCACCAATGAAGGAAAAGTCATAGGGGTCGCTGAATTTCATCTGTTCTGCCACGTCACCATGATCCTGCCACGTGATGTGAAAATAATACGGTAGGGTAGAAATTGCGTACTTCGGTTTTTCCCATTCGACGGATGTCTCTTCTGGTGATTAAGAACGACATGTTTTTGCAGCCGGAAAAATTTAGAGACGGCTGGCTCCGTAGTCGCGGTCGCGCCGTTCCGGGTAAAACCGTACGATTCTACCCAGGGCCATAAAGTGTCCTTACCACGTGCTTTGCCACCAAGGCCTTCGGAATTTCGAACAAAGTCAACGAGGCTGACGCCAGCTCATTCGAGCGTTAGGTTACGTTCGCGGAACTTGTTTGAAACGTGAAGGCCGCTTGGGGGTAAGGCATGTAGGGGAGGAGAGTGGCACGTGCGGGATCCCACGTGCGGCAGGAGCGGCCCTCTTACGCGTGCGTGGAAAATCATCTCCGCGAACTGGTTGGTGGCGAACCAGCCGCTGCCATCGCCGCTGCTGTTGAAAGTGGCTGACCGAGTCCGGTGTTGCCACGTGGTCGTCGGTGTGCACGTTTAGGTTTTCAGCAGTGGTGAAGGAGGCCGAGGTTGAACTCCGCTGGCAAATTGTATACGTACACCGATATGTTTTTGTCGCACGTGGCGGCTGTAGTGAATTGTGACGTTTGTCTTCTTGATGTGGCCCGTCCTGCCGCCGTCGTGGGTTTTGTTAGGAAGAGGTGTCGCCAAAGCGATGTCGTTGTTGTTGTTGGATAAGCATTTAGTCTGATGTACGATAGCAAAAGATGAGCCAAACAGTTGATAGGAAGAGAAAGAGGAAACCACTGCACCTGATTAGAGGGGGAGGTCTTGCTTTTCTGAAAACATGAAGAAACGCCAGAAACAAAGCAGAGAGAAATTTAACTTGTTTGATTTGATGTAGGTCTAGCAGGGAATTTGAAATGGTTGATTCAATAAATTAATACAAAATACAGCAAAACTATACTTACTTGGTATTTTAATATTGTGAAATTATTTGGACCGATGCTTTAGGAGTTCAGATTCGCTGTGTCCATGTTTCCTATGCCCACCTTATGACTTGGCTAATTTTGAAAAACCAAGGCATCTTTTTCACTCAAATCGCGACACGTGGCAGAACTTCTTTCTCTCTCTGATTCTCTCTCATCCAGATCCAATCAGTAATGAATATTTCCCCCATTTCCTCAAAACGAAAACAAGGGCATTACTTGGGTTCCCATTACTTGATGCTCTTTTCTTTTCTGTACATACAAAAATCGAAGAGAGGGAAATTGGTAGAGGGTGAGGAAAGTCTAAATTATATGGGTTTGGGCTTGATTTCTTGGGGTGGAACTGGGGTGTGGTAGAGGGTCGCGTTAAGGAGGACATGTGTCAACTGCATAATGCAATAGAGGGTGAGTAAAGAATTTTTGGCACATCTGAACTCGATGCTTTATATTATCAATGTAATTGGTTCTATTGTTGTTTTTCTACATTTTTAATTGTTTATACACTCCTGTGATTTTGGCACTCCTATACACTAAGTAAATTTTCTCAACTTGGAAAGCATCCATATTGTCAACGATGGTAGTATAAGAAGAGGGAGGACTAGGAACTTTTGAAAGTGTCAAACAATAGAAATTTATCTTGGGTTCTTAGATCTAAAAGTGTACTTTGGTACTAGGCCCTTAGTTTATATTTATATCTTTCACTTTCAAAATCCATTAATGTCGCTTTTGGATATTAGTATTGTACATCAATGTAATCTCTACCAAACTTCTTATTAAGTTGCCGATACGACATACCTGAGAGTCTATATAGCCAATAATTTAGTGCCACGGACAATAAAAAAAAAAAATCACATTTTTGAAATTTAAAATACAATGAGAAACCAAATAAAATATTTAAATAAATTTAAAAATAGAAAGAAAAAAAAGGTAGGAAACTGCACGAAGAAGAAGGTGGTAGATGAACCAATATGTGATGCAAGAGTTGGGTTGTGTCGTTTAAGCTCTTCATTCAAAATAATAAGGGAAAATCATTATCAAGTAATCGAAAAATATCACAGCTAAAAGCTTATAACTTAAAGCGTCCGATCCGATGAAGATTAAGATGTGCCTCCAGTAAAGCTATGCCTAATTCTAAGAATATAGTGCGAAGGCCCCATAACTTAAAAGCTTTCTCTTCCACCGCAAGCATTAAATGCAATGACTTTGCATTTTAAGAAATATTTGCAGAGTACAAACTCTCTCAATGGGAAGAAAACTGCATTTGATCAAATAAGATATTTTCATTACTTCCAACCGAGAACATACTTGCCTGGAAAGTATTCAAGATAGTCACAAAAACAAATGTCCTGACAGACGCGTGCTCTGGGAGTCTATATAAACAAGTGACAAAGTTCGTGAGCACAGACACTCAAACAAACCAATAAGAACAAACATGTTCAAAAGACACCAACTGAGGAAATCCCTCAAAACCGCAACCCACTAATCATTCCTCGCTTTTGCTCTGTTAAGACAAAGCTCGTCTCAGACTATTTCATTCACCGCTAATGCAATTTGTGACTTTTGAAATCAAGAGTTAGAATTTTAGGATCCTACTCGGCTTCTAAATCGCTAAATAGCTCGCTACCAAGTCTCTTGTAGTATCGAATTACCAACCTCTAGGCGCTTTTTGTCTTTGGTTGTCACCCTTTTATAAGGAAGCAAAGATAGAATCATTCGATGGATTCATATCCAACCTGATGGGAAGCTCCTGTCTGCATTTATATTCAACTCTTCTATGTATGAATCTTGTTCATTTTACAATATAAAGTACTTCAATACTACCTTAGTCTTTATTTTCAATTTTCTTATTTACTTAATTATTTACTTCATCGATATTCAATTTCACTTTTTTACTCTTCATGCAAATACTTAAATGGGAGGCGTTTGTTCATAACAAGTTTATAAACAAACCTCATCTTAGTAGTTTCTGGTATAACATCAAGAACAATTAAAGTCCTTAACAAGTAAGGTAATTAAAAAGAACTTAACTAAGAGGGTATTCGATAAGCCCCAATCCTTTATGGAGAAGTTATATTGTTTATGGCGTCAAGGTATCTAACATATATATAAACTAATCTAATCATATCATATTTTTCTATTGGCGTAAACCAATAGAAGCAAGCCTAGTTACAAATATTACATAAATGCCTCACAAGAAATTCTCAAAGGGATAGAATCAAGTATGCTAATCCAACAGAAAGCAAGACTTTGGCCATCTTGAGACAATCAACTAGGTTCTTTTGTCTACACACCAAGGAGAACAATTATCAAATCTACTCAATCGGTCTCCAAGTAAATCATGAAAATTCAAAGTGTTCAGCTAATTCAAATCATGATTACATAAGTTTCTTCGAAAAAAACAAGGATTAAAAGATGAAATTGAAAAGTCTTCCTACAATTCCCATGAACCATGACAATGAATTAATTAGCAGAAAGAATCCGACTTCTTCAAGCTCCGCATGTCACAGCTCCTATTCGCGACTCCGATGAGAAGATTCCTGCTCTCTACGACGCTACTTTCCACGGCGTGCATAAAATATCCCATTTCGTAGGGCATTGACAGAAAATCATGGCAAGATACTAAAATCAAAAGTGATTGGGGGTATCGGGCTTCCCGTGATGGTGTGCGTATGCATGATGAGACTGGGGAGATGTTGTCAAGTATTTTAGTGTCTTTTCTTTTAGAAAAATATTTTGATTTGGTTTATAATTGTTTTTTTAATTTTTAATTTTTATCATCTACGTGGCACCAAAGACTATGTATGCCACGCCACAAATTAATAGAAAATTTGATGGATTTAGACTACCAGGACTATATTGATGTGCGACATCTAATTTGAGGGAAGACATCGATCGATTTTGAAAGCAAATGACCATTTTGATGATTTGTGTCAATGTCAAGGACCATTTGTGAAAAACCTATTTTTTAACATATTAGTCTAGGCTTATTAGTTACTTAGTATTACAATATACTTTTTTTTACTTGTAAGTGAGAGATTTTAAGTTCAATCTCATGCCAATTTTATTCTCTCATTTCTTTATGTAAATATATATCATTATCCCTTAATGTAGAATTTAAAAATTATGCCTCCGAGTTTAAACAATTTCCTTAAATGTAGAATATCGCTTTATACTAAAAAGATATAGCATTATACCAAAATGCAAAATAATCTAGGTTCATTAATCCCCGTGAATTATTTTCTTATGTCAATTTTACCTTTGACGAAAAAAATTAAATGCACATAAGTGAAAGAGTGATTAGGGGCCTTGCCGGGAACCGAACTCGAAACCCTCCCAATACCACACGAACCGAAATTTTCGGTATATCCGAATTGACACCCCCACTCCCGGAGCAGTCTTGTGTGGGCACCCAAAAATCGAGAGGTCACGACACTGTGGAGGTGACGAAAGCTATTTGAAAGAAATAAGAGCAATTAAAGGTGATAAAAAGGAATTTAATTAAAATGATAACAGAGTGTGTTGGAAGTGAGTAAACCAGAAAGAATAATAACAATGTATCAACAAATTTACGCAGTAGGAGTACCAGAGTAACTACAAGATTTCTTAGAGAGATTCCCTACATCGATCATGTCATTAAGCCCTCGACTTAGAAGCTCCAAAGCTACTAAACTCCTCGGAAGGGCGCAAAACACGAAAAATGTGAGTGGGCCAAACAATAGTTTTCTAAAACTTTTCTTTCTCAAAGTACTAACCCTCGCTATAAAACCCGTAATAGTTCTTAAAATCTTACTACATAGTAGGTATGAAAACAACAGAAGTGAGAAGTCCGTTATTTTCCAAAACGTGGTAACAACCACAAACTTCAATATAAAACCTTTTCACAATCAGCTATGAAGAAATCAATACAAGAAACCAAGAATAACATAAGCTCGTGGCATCGTTGAAATCCGTTTATCAGAATCAAGCAAATAAACAATGGTACGCCGCAGGGTAGTGCACACACGAAGTTCATGTAGATATTCTACCATGAACAGATCGGGTGTAATAATTTACGCTGAGTACTACATACACACGTGAGCCCCGGCGCTAAGCGCTGCTGGGGATCCAGTTCTAGCTTCACAAGGCAATTCAGAATGGGGGCCGGGCACCTACGATGGATCCAAAGTGAGCGTGAGCCTGGCAAGCAGAACACATACACGTGAAGCTGGTCTCAGCCCTTACAAGACTATAGACACCGGTAAGCAATCCTAATTGAGCGGCATGGAAAACACGTCACGGTAAAGTCTCAGATTCTAAAATGGGGTATAGTATAAGGTGCTTCGTTTCTAAAGTTAGTCTCGTAGTAAAATGTTCTAAAAAATGGTATTCTCGACATCGATTCCAAATAATCGATGTTGATGCACAAAACGGTGGACTTGGAACAACGTAGTGTCAAGGTGAGATGACCTTCGCTTAGGATTGTTCAAGTCATCGAGTGGAGATAATGTATGATTGGATAGAGATGGGAAGTCGAAGGGAAATTTTCAGAAACCAAGTTTGAGCAACATCTATAGCATGCAATTAACAATTAAAGGAATCATGCTGTATGCACTCAAAACAAACTTTACCTAAGAAATTCAAAGCCTAGTAGACATGGTGAAATCCAAGACTCTATTGAGTTGAGAAATCATTTACCTTTGTTGCTTCCTCTTTGCATAAGCAAGGCTAATCACCCAAGGAGAGGGCCTTCATTCCTTGCTTGAAGAGGATTCTCCAAGTTCCCAAAATTTGAGGAACCCTAATTTTTCACACCAAGGAGAGCTGATGAGGAGATGAGTGACCGAGGAAGCGAGATTGCTAGCTATTTTCCTTAGGGTAGCCGGCCTCAGAGAGAAGAGAGAGCTTGTGTTCTCATCTTTTCCCAAAAGAACCCTTTACTGTTGAAATGCTATAAAGCTGCTCTTATAGCACTCTCACATTGTAGTGGCAAACTTGCAATTAAAGCAAGTTCACTACACATTCTCTAAATGGCCACATATGCGTTCATTGGGCTGTTTGGGCCCTCATGTTTCATTAGTCATTAAGTTGTCATACAACTTAAGTCAATGGGCTTGACGCTCGGCCCATTGGGCCCTTCTTGGAGGCTCAAAACTAACCCGTGTCATAATGAACTTATTCGCTTGATTAATTAACATATTAATTAATTCCTTGCCATAAACAATTAAACCATTTAATTATCCTTACTCATCTCCATTATTTCATCAATCTCTACCTTACACCTTGCAATGCATCCATTAGGTTCTTTTATTTATGCAAGCATTAGAACTCTTTCAATCGATTGTGAATTGAAACATACTTTCAATTCTCCTTTGTATTATACACCTTTAGGCTTCCACAAACCAAGGAGTGACACTCTAGCAGTATGTCATGGCTACCCAAGCTAATCGAAGAGGTGGAGAACCTATCTGCATGATTGCAATGCACACGGCCTTTCTAATACAATACTCGATCACATTGTTTGGTTTGATAGTTTATTCATGTCTACTATCTAATGATTCCATTACTTATATGATCGCATTGAATATGATTTAAAAACTACCTGCAAATCTCATTTCATACTCGGCCGCAGATTCTTAATCATATCATGCAGCATTCTCAAACTAGCTTGAAGGTTAGAGATCCCTTGTTGTGCATTCACTTGCCTCCATGGTTAAGTGGCTTAACCCCAACTATGTCGGTGGACACTCTTGATGGGGTGACTTGATATAGTCAAAGATCATGACCTAACCACAAGACAACAATGATGCCTCGTGTCAAAGGACTATTTTTGCATTATCCCAACTAGAGTTCTCATGTGACATGAGTATGAGAACTCCTCGTTGTTCGTGTTCGACCTTATTCTATATCGGCACCTACATGCTTATCTTGGTGTCATTTACACCAATGACTCGAGACTAGTCACTTCCTCGAGAGAAAATATAACATCGCATCGCATCTTAACGGATCACAATGCCCAATTGGCAATCCTATGATCGTGTGAACGCTTAGGATATGTCTCATGAATGAGAATGGTCTCATGAACCTAACTTGTCGAGATTCCATTCTACTAAGCACATATTCCTTGACTTATTGTTTGGCTATTGGCAACATTTATGCATGTAGACTAATTAAACAATAACCTTTGCCCTCTTTATATTAAACTAAATTAGTTTACCAGTTTGAAATGTCCGTAAAGTATCATCATATGATTGGTTTTAGGGCACATTTCCACTGTATAAACACGAGATGTACGTGGTTCACCCTAAGCTGAGTTAATACGTCTTACGAAGGTAGAGGAGTTCTCATTAATAATGTAGAGTTTACATGATACATGGATTAGGTATAATCAACATTAGTGAGTTCTATTAAGGGATTGGGAGGGTCTAAGATCATCGAGCCTAATTGTGGGAGAAGGATCTTCTTTATGGGGCTTGAGAAGAGTACTCGCTGTCCGCTACGATGTGACTCTAGAGCTCGGTCACGTGTCATGTTGTGATTGCCCTTGGTTGGAGAGAAACCCATGTGTCTACAGGGCGCCACACAACCCTTCAAAAGAGAGGTCTCTAAAGGTACAAAGTTGATCTGTTGGTAGTTTCTTCTGGATTGGTGAAGTATGGTGTGTAAATGAATATTTCCCCAAGTTCCCGAGTGAAGAAAATCTTCTCGCTGGGGACTTGTAACATTCAACCCACTTAAGTAATCAATAAACTTTCAAGTACCAAGGTGTAGTAGCATATATGGGAGTCCCCCTGCCTCCGAATGCAAGAGAGGGTTGCCGAGTGAAGGGTCTTGATCTCTCTCCCCCCGAGCGCCAAAGTACCAAAATATCGAGTAACGCCCCCTTGAAAGATTTGTATCTTCCTTCCGTGAGTGGCTCCCTTGTTGAAGCTTATAGTTGAAGCTTTTGACCTTCGTAGCGTGAAGCTTTTTTAGACTTTCGCATGTGGGAAGCTCTAGGCCTTCGCATGTGAGGTTTTAGGCCTTCGCATGTGGGAAGCTCTAGGCATTTATGATGTGGAAGCTCGACCTCTCGCATGTGGAAGCTCCTGACCTTCGCATGTGGGAAGCTTGTAGAACCATATAAATTGGATTTTGCTTCGCACACCTACGATCATGAAGCAGCGGCTTTTCCCATGTTGGCCTAAGTGCTCCTCTTAGTTGGAGTTGAGTTAAGCTTGTTGACCTTTTGAATTTTAGGCTTGAGGGTTTTCCATTGTTTGTGAACGCTAAGAGTTCATAGGTATGAAGTTGTACCATTCCCCACCTAATAGGAAGCAATGTAAGTTCCCTTTATCACCTAGTTGGTGGAATGGATGGCAAGTTGCCTTAAGGATAAAAAAAATTGTTTAAGGTACAAATTGTACCATTCATCACCTAGTTGGTGGAAAGAATGGCGAGTTGCCAAAACAACGAGGCACATGTCAAGTGGCAAAATTGTTCATTAGAGTTGTACCTTCATCACCTACTGTAATGTAAAGGGTGAGTTCCTTCATCACCTAGATGGTGGGAAGAGTGGCGAGTTGCCAAGGTGCAATGTAACACATGCCGAAGGGCAAAATTGTTTATTAGAGTATTAGTTGTACCCTTCATCACCTAGTTGGTGATGTGAATGTGAGTCCATTCATCACCTAGTTGGTAGGAAAAGTGGCGAGTTGCCAAGGTGCAATGTAGCACATGTTGAAGGGCAAAAATAAATGTTGACACCCTTCTGAAGCTCAGTTGGCTTATGACACACCCCACCCTCGATACCCACGTGGATACCGAACGCGGGCGTGCTGGCCGACACTCGTAAGTGACGAAGCCATTAAATGCATGACAACACTTGGTAGAAACGAAATTAGATTGTAATAAACGTTGCGGAATTCAATGTCAATATGCATATGGTTCAGAGCGTACTAATTTGAAACAGCGGAAATAAAATAGTGAGTCAAGTTCCTAAAATCTCTATCCATAACAGGGATGGATATTATTATAGAAACTGAATAACAGAAAGATAAATCCCTACATGGTTGGGATATCTGATCAGAGCTGCCACACAGATGCCTCGACTTCGCCCGATGCTCTATCATTGTGTCCTGAAGGGGGCGCAAAAACAAAAGTGTGAGTGGACAAAAATAAAAGTTTTCACAAACCTTTCTCTTTTCAATGTACTAACCCCCTGTTTGAAAATCCAGTATAATCGTAAAAACATACTATCATAGTATAGTTCGAAAGGTATTATAAACATATACTAAAATATCTCGAAAGGTGTACATTTTCGTAAGTCACAAATCATAAATATTCAATAATATAGTACGGAAAACCGACACAAGGTATATGCGCAATCACACATGCACGGGTTGAGGAACAGCCTCTCAATCACCGTACAAGTCCAATACGTTAATCAATAATTTGTACTCCTAGTACCACACACATGTAAGTCCTAGCGCCGCAGCGCGTCACATTTGAGTCCTTACGCAGTGGGGTCTTTCCCCATAAACAACAATAATCGTAAGACAAGCTTGCACTAAGGTATTTACCGGACAATACCCCTGGAGTACAGTGCGTGTGACCCAAACATGTGAGACTTGTCCTATGGCCATGAGAACGGTACTACAACGTAGTGAAAGCATACCAAGTGTGTTTGAAAACATACATACATACTCATGTGTATAGATATAGGAGCCAAAATCCCCTTTCATAAATCCCATAAATCAATAATGCATAAATAATATTTCCCAAATCATATCCAATATCTTTTCATATTTATGCAAAGTAATATCATAGTGTAAGATAATTCATAATGTACGAACATAATTGATAAATCATCTCAAATCACCAACATAATCAATTTACCAAATGTATTTACCATAAATAAATTAATTATGGTTGCACAAATATTAATCAACAAGTATATATATTTAAAATTAAATATATATAAATAAACATGCTTTGGAAATCATTTGAAATCATGTATAAATCAATTTCATATTCATTTCCAAACATAAAAATCATTTAAGAAAGCAAAAGTCCACTCACAAGTATTCGGGAGTGAAGTCTCCCCCGGTGTTGCCCTCCTCGGTGTGCGGAGCCGAAGAATTACCTATTTAAAGTTAAGGGATAAATTAGAACTTCCCTACAAATAATTAAAATTAGGCCCTATAAAAGAAACCCCCAAAAGTAATACTATTTTAGCGAAAACGGGCTCGAAAAACGATTTCCGGGCCCCGAAAACCCCACCGCTGCCGTCCACCGCCGCCGGCGCCGTCGTGCGCCGCCGCACACGCCGCCACGCGCCGGGAAACGGTCGGAAAACCACTCCACGCGCCGGGAAGTGGTCTCACGCGCCTGCACGCGCCGGCACGCGCCGGGAAACCCCCGGACGCGCCCCCACGCGCCGGAAAACCATTTCACGCGCCGGCCACGCGCCGGAGAGTGGCTTCACGCGCTGGCACGTGTCGCCACGCGCTGGCGCGTGTCCCCCACGCGCATCACGCGCCCCACGCGCCCTGCTGACGTCACCCCACGCGCTGCTGACGTCAGCCACGCGCCCCACGCGCCTGCTGACGTTAGCACCGTTAAAGTTAACGGAATATACCTTTTTCTGACGGAATATTCCCTCGCCGTTAGGAATATTCCGTTACCGTTAACGGAATATTCCCTCTCCTTCTTCCTCCTGCCGGTCGCCGGAGCTCCGCCGCCGGCCGCCGTCTGGTTCGCCGGAATCTGGAAAATTTTGCCGATTTAGTCCCTAAACTTCAAAAATTCATATCTTCTTCATTCTTTGTCCAAAATTGACGTGCCATATATCAAATTGAAGGTATCGAGGAGTAGAATATTTTTATACCTATTTGAGGCCGGAAAAGTGGCCGGAGATGGCCTGAAATTGGCCGGGAAGCTTCGGGAAACCCTAATTCCGTTCTCCTTCAAAACTGCACCAAATTCGATGTTCTTTATATCAAATTGAACCTACTCAATCCAATAAAACCAATGGTAATGGTCTCGAGGCTTACCTTGGTCTGGATTGTACAGAAAATCGATGAACAGTTTGCCTATTCCGTTCCGACGTCGGTTTGAACTATTGGGTTCGAGTTTGAAGAATCTGAAATCACAGCCTCGTCCAGAATGACGAGACGATCGTGATGGTATGGATTTTGGGCAATGATTCGACGGTTTTGTGATTCGTCCAAAGGTTAGGGTTTCGGTACGTTTTTGGCTTTGAGAGAAAATGGGAGAGAAAGAGAGGGAGAAAGAAAGTGACGTGCAGAATATGGGGGAGGGTTGGCTGCTGTGCAGTCAGCCCAAAAACCCTAATTCCCACACACGGGTGGAAAATTACCAAAATGCCGCTACACTTTAAAGCTTCGTAAAACGTTCGTTTTAACTCCGAATTGAGTTCCGCTTGCGTCCACGCGTTCGTATCGACGAGTACGTCGAGAATATGTAAAGAAATAATTTTTCACAAGTCGTCACAAAAAGTCAACGAAAGTCAACATTGACCCTAGGGGTATTTTGGTCATTTCACATAAATTTTGGGACGGGTTGTAACAATCTACCCCCCTTAAATAAAATTTCATCCGCGAAATTACAAACAAAAGTACTAAAATAAATGCGGATACTGTGCTCTCATATGCTCCTCAGTCTCCCAAGTAGCCTCCTCTACCTCATGGTTACTCCACCGAACATTCACCAGAGGTATCACTTTGTTCCTCAGAACCTTGTCTTTTCTGTCCAAAATCTCTACCGGTTCCTCCTCATAACTCAAACTCTCATTCAGCTGCAAAGGTTGTGGTTGGAGTACATGTGACTCGTGCAGTACATACTTCCTCAACATAGAAACATGGAAGACATCATGTACCCGAGATAACTCCGCTGGCAAGGCTAACCGATACGCAACTGCGCCAACACGTGCCACAATCTCATAAGCACCAATGTACCGGGGACTCAGCTTACCCCGTTTACCGAATCTCACAACACCCTTCCAGGGCGACAATCTCAAGAACACAAAATCACCAACTGCATACTCGCGGTCCTTAGAGTGCCTGTCTGCTATACTCTTCTGTCTATCCTGGGCCGCTTTCAGGTTACGCTTAATCACCTGAACCTTCTCTGTAGTGTCATCTACCAATTCTGGGCCCTCCAATGCTCGCTCCCCTACCTCGGTCCAACATAATGGGGTTCTACACGCCTTACCATACAACGCCTCATACGGTGCCATACCGATGCTAGAGTGGAAACTGTTATTGTAGGCGAACTCTATCAACGCCAAGTGATCATCCCAACTTCCCCCGAATTGAAGGACCGAAACTCTCAACATGTCCTCCAAGGTCTGAATCGTCCTCTCAGACTGACCATCTGTCTGTGGGTGGAAAGCTGTACTGTACAGAAGTTTCGTTCCCATAGCGTCCTGAAATGCCTTCCAGAATTTGGAAGTGAACCTCGGATCTCTATCCGATATGATGGAAATTGGTACCCCATGGAGTTTAACAATCTGATCAACGAACATCTTCGCCAATTTATTCAACTTGTAATCCTGACGAATTGGCAAGAAATGAGCTGTCTTCGTCAGTCGGTCGACAATCACCCAGATACCATCGCACTTTGCTCGGGTAGGCGGTAACCCAAACACAAAGTCCATGGTAACATTCTCCCATTTCCAAACTGGAATAGGAAGCCTCTGCGATAACCCCGAAGGTTTCTGCCTCTTCGCCTTCACTTGCTGACAAGTGAAGCACTGACTCACGTAAACAGCGATATCCCTCTTCATCCCCGACCAATAGTAGTAAGGTCGGATGGTGCGGTACATCTTCGTACTACCCGGATGCAGAGCATAAGCAGAAATGTGTGCCTCATCCAAGATTTCTCTCTTCAATCCACCATCCCCCTTGGGTACAAATAATCGACTACCCAACATCAGTAATCCATCCTCCCTGATCACATAATCCTGCCTCACACCGCCAAGAACTTCCTCCTTAAGCTGTACACACTCAGAATCAATCCCCTGGGCCTCTCGAACTTTATTCACCAAAACAGATCTAACCTGGAAATGAGCTAGCAAAGCTCCATGATTATCCACATTAAGGATAGCACCCGTGCTCCTCAACTCACCCAACATCGGAATGTAGGTCGCTCTAATCGATGCCAACTGCCCATGGGATTTCTGACTCAAGGCGTCGGCCACTACATTCGCCTTACCAGGATGATAATCGATGGTACAATTATAATCACTGATCAACTCCATCCATCTCCTCTGTCTCAAATTCAACTCACTCTGCGTAAAGATGTACTTGAGACTCTTGTGGTCGGTGAAGATACGGCAAGTCTCCCCATACAAATAATGTCGCCAAATCTTCAAAGCAAAGACCACAACAGCTAACTCAAGGTCATGAGTAGGATAATTCATTTCGTGCCGTTTGAGCTGTCTGGATGCATAGGTGATGACTTTTCCATGTTGCATCAACACACAACCCAAACCATGCAACGAAGCATCAGTGTAGATATCAAACTCACCACTTTCATCAGGAAGCACTAAGACTGGTGCGTGAGTAAGATGATGTTTAAGTTCTTGGAAACTCCGTTCACAGCTGTCATCCCAAACGAACTTAACATCCTTCCTAGTGAGCTTAGTAAGAGGTCCGGCTATAGACGAGAAATTCTGCACAAAACGACGGTAGTAACCTGCTAAACCCAAGAAACTTCTCACCTCAGTCACATTAGTCGGCTGCTCCCAATTCACTACCGCCTCCACCTTCTGTGGATCCACGAAAATACCCTCAGCAGAAATTACATGTCCCAAGAAGCTGATCCTATCGAGCCAAAACTGACACTTGCTGAACTTTGCATACAACTGGGCTGTCCTCAAACTTTCCAAAACAACCCTCAGATGTTCCTCATGCTCGGTCTCACTTTGGGAGTAGATCAAAATGTCGTCGATGAACACAATCACAAACTGGTCCAGATACGGTCGGAATACTCTGTTCATCAAATCCATAAATGCGGCTGGAGCATTAGTCAATCCGAACGGCATCACCAGAAACTCATAATGTCCATATCTCGTTCGGAAGGCAGTCTTGGGCACATCATCCTTGCGGATGCGCAACTGATGATATCCAGATCGCAGATCAATCTTGGAGAAAACTCGTGCACCCTTCAGCTGATCAAACAGGTCATCAATCCGAGGCAATGGATAACGGTTCTTCACCGTCACCCGATTGAGTTGCCTGTAGTCTATGCATAAACGCATACTCCCATCCTTCTTCTTAACAAACAACACCGGAGCACCCCAAGGTGAAGTACTGGGTTGAATAAACCCCTTATCAACTAACTCCTGAAGTTGGGTTTTCAACTCCCTCAATTCAGCTGGAGCCATACGATACGGCGCTCGGGAAATAGGATCCGTACCTGGTATCAGATCAATCGTGAACTCGATCTCTCTGTCAGGAGCTAGACCAGGTAAGTCCTCAGGAAAAACGTCGGGATATTCATTGACCACGCGAACATCCTCGACACGGACTGGAGAATCTTCCTTCATCACCACATGGGCCAAGTACCCCTGACAACCCTTCTGCAACAATTTCTTCGCCCTGAGTGATGAAATCAAACTGTTCTGTAACACCCTTCTCTCGCCTTGGAAGACAACCTCTGGTCTACCCGGTGTTTGGAATGTGACCACTTTGGTACGACATTCCACAATGGCATGATACTTGGATAACCAATCCATACCCAGAATAAGATCGAAATCAATGATGTTTAAGGGAATAAGATTCGCCTCCATGAGTTCGTCACCAACGAAAACTGGACAATCCCTAAATTCCCATTGAACGACACTAGTCTGCCCCATAGGCTGAGCAATAACTAACTCACACTCAAGAGGTGAGGGTTGGGGATTTACTTTCTTAGCGAACCTAGGAGATATCATAGAATGAGTAGCACCCGGATCAATTAAAACTCTACCACGAACACCAAAACTTCCAACGTACCCATGATAACTCTTAAACCACGAGAAAACTCCAGGAAAGTACGACCTATACTCCCTTGAACTACATTGGTAATGACTTGCCCCAGATGGGCAAAGTCGGATAAACCTGGCTGACGTCGAGGTGGCATAGCTCTGAATAAGGAAATACTAAGATACTCAGTACAAGAATGACGTACACCAAGTGTTTGTCATAAGAATTCTCTGAACCTAGGCTCTGATACCAAACTAACACACCCCACCCTCGATACCCACGTGGATACCGAACGCGGGCATGCTGGCCGACACTCGTAAGTGACGAAGCCATTAAATGCATGACAACACTTGGTAGAAACGAAATTAGATTGTAATAAACGTTGCGGAATTCAATGTCAATATGCATATGGTTCAGAGCGTACTAATTTGAAACAGCGGAAATAAAATAGTGAGTCAAGTTCCTAAAATCTCTATCCATAACAGGGATGGATATTATTATAGAAACTAAATAACA
>JAEHOF010000039.1:0-116670 GCA_018257905.1 Gillenia trifoliata | reverse complement strand
TACAAAAGGTTTGACTATTTGGGAAATTATGAAATGGATATTGTTCTTTATATCTAAACACATGATTATATATGTATGTTTTCAAACACACTTGGTATGCTTTCACTACGTTGTAGTACCGTCTCACGGCCGTAGGACAAGTCTCACATGTTTGGGTCACACGCAATGTACTCCAGGGGTATTGTCCGGTAAATACCTTAGTGCAAACTTGTCTTATGTTTATGTTTATTTTTGGGAAAAGGCCCCACTACGTAAGGATTCGGGTGTGACGCGCTATTGCGCAAGTGCTTAAATGTGTGTGGTACTAGAAGTACAAATTGATTGATAACGTAAAGTGCTTGTACGGGGATTGAGAGGCTATTCCTCAACACGTACATGGGTTGACACACCCCACCCTCGATACCCACGTGGATACCGAGTGCGGGCGTGCTGGCCGACACTCGTAAGTGACGAAGCCATTAAATGCATGACAACACTTAGTGTAACCAAAAATTAAATTGTAATAACATTACGAAATTCAATGTCAATATGCATATGGTTCAGAGCGTACTAATTTTGAAACAGCGGAAATCAAATAATGAAACAAGTTCCTAGAATCTCTATCCATAACAGGGATGGATATTATTATAGAAACTGGAAAGAAAAGATGAATCCCTACATGGTCGGGATGGATGATCAGAGCTGCCACGCAAAAGCCTAGACTTCGCCGGATGCACTATCACTTTGTCCTGAAGGGGGCGCAAAAACAAAAGTGTGAGTGGACAAAAATCAAAGTTTTCGCAAAACCTTTCTCTTTTCAATATACTAACCCCCTATTTGAAAATCCAGTATAATCGTAGAAACATACTATCATAGTATAATTCAAAAGGTACTTTAAGAGTATACTGAAACATATCAAAAGATAATATTCATAAATCACCATTCATAATTCCAATAATATATAAAGGAAAACCAACACAGGGTATATGCGCGATCACCCATGTACGGGTTGAGGAACAGCCTCTCAATCCCTGTACAAGCACTTTACGTTATCCAATAATTTGTACTCCTAGTACCACACACATGTAAGCACTTGCGCCGCAGCGCGTCACACCCGAGTCCTTACGTAGTGGGGCCTTTTCCCCAAAAATAAACATAAACGTAAGACAAGCTTGCACTAAGGTATTTACCGGACAATACCTCTGGAGTACAGTGCGTGTGACCCAAACATGTGAGACTTGTCCTACGGCCGTGAGACGGTACTACAACGTAGTGAAAGCATACCAAGTGTGTTTGAAAACATACATACATACTCATGTGTCTAGATATAATAAGCAAGATCCCTTTCATAAGTCCCAAATATTTAATATTGCATAAATAAAACCTTCCTTCAAAACTATATCTCAAATATCATTTAATATTTATGCAAAAGTAATATCATAGTGTAAACCATTTCATAAGGTATATCCATACTTTGGTATAATACCACAATCACCATTTAAATCCATTTCCCAATATATAACCATAATTAAAACAAATATGGTTGCATAAACAATTATCAACATGTATATATATTTAATAATAAATATATATAAATAAAAATGCTTTGAAAACCATTTAAAACTATATAGAAATCAAATCCATATTCATTTCCAATCATAAAAACCATTTGATAAAGCAAATGTCCACACACAGGTGATCGGGAGTGAAATCTCCCTCGGTGTTGCCCTCCTCGAAGTGTGGCGCCGAAGAATTACCTATTTAATATTAGGAGAAAAATTAGAACTTCCCTAATATAAACTAAAATAGGCCCTATAGAAAAATACCCCAAAAATAATTCTATTTTAGCGAAAACGGGCTCGAAAAACGATTTTTGGGCCCCGAAAACCCTACCGACGCCGTGCACCGCTGCCGTACACCGCCGCACGCGCCGCCACGCGCCGGGAATCGGTCGGACACGCCGCCACGCGCTGGCACGTGTCGCCACGCTCTGGCTCGTGTTCCCACGCGCTGGCACGTGTCGCCCACGCGCTGGCACGTGTCGCCCACGCGCTGGCACGTGTCGCCCACGCGCTGGCACGTGTCGCCCACGCGCTGGCACGTGTCGTCCACGCGCTGGCACGTGTCCCCACGCGCCTGCACGCGCTTGCTGACGTCACCCCCACGCGCCTGCTGACGTCAGCCACGCGCCTGCTGACGTCAGCGCCGTTAAAGTTAACGGAATATACCTTCTGGACGGAATATTCTGACGCCGTCAGGAATATTCCGTTACCGTTGACGGAATATTCCTTCTTCTTCCTCCTCTCACCGGTCGCCGGAATTTCTGGAAAATTTCCGAATTAATTCCAAAACTTCAAAAATTCATATCTTCTTCGTGCCGGCGCGTGTTCCCACGCGCTGGCACGTGTACCCTCGCGCGGCACGCGCCTGCTGACGTCACCCCACGGTTCAAATCGAAGTCGAGGCATCTGCGTGGCAGCTCTGATCATCTATCCCGACCATGTAGGGATTTATCTTTTCTTTTCAGTTTCTATAATAATATCCATCCCTGTTATGGATAGAGATTCTAGGAACTTATTTTATTATTTGGTTTCCGCTGTTTCAAAATTAGTACGCTCTGAATCATATGCATATTGACATTGATTTCCGCAAATTTAATAGTATTTTAATTTTGTTTCCACTAAGTGTTGTCATGCATTTAATGGCTTTGTCACTTACAAGTGTCGGCCAGCACGCCCGCATTCGGTATCCACGTGGGTATCGAGGGTGGGGTGTGTCATAACGAACCATACATACCGACATACGCAAGCCTCTATTTTGATTCGTGTGCACTTTTTCCATTGCGCACTTTGTCAAGGTCGAGTTCCATGAACTTGCTGTGTTCCGACGTTCGTTGAACCACTCTTGGAGCACCCCTCTGAGGTGATCTGCTAGAGCAGTGATAGGCAACTTTCGAGCATCCTTCAGTTTCGCATTCATGGATTCGGCAATGTTGATTGTCATCATGTTGTATCGCTTTCCATTGAAATGTGCCCTAGCCCATCTATGATATCCAATTTCTTCAAGATATTTTCCTACTTTTCCATCTTTGATTGCCTAATTATCAGTCATAACACTATTAAACTCTGACGCAAGGTATTTTTTGGCCGCATTGTAATATAACTTAAACATTGTTTCATTATCACCAAATTTATTCCTCATGTTGCTAGCTATATGATACATACAAGCTCCATGATGTGCCTCTGGAAACACAGTTTGCCCAACTTTACCAATACTTCCATGCCGATCAGATACAAACACCAAGTCTGTTACATCTCCAATGGCACCTCTCAATTTTCTAAGAAACTATGTCCATGAAGCATCATTTTCTGAGTCACCCACGCCAAATGCCAAAGGATATATTTGATTTTGTCCATCGTGGCATGCAGTAACAAATAAGGTGCCAAGATATTTACCCTTTAAAAATGTCCCATCAACTGCTATCACCGGCCTCATAGAACCTTGAAATCCCCTGATAGAGACTCCCATTGCCATGAAAAAGTATAAAAAGTGGTTATTATCATCTGTTTCTATATGTGTTACCGTCCCAAAATTTTTACTCTCTAACATGGCACAATAGGCAGGAAGTGTGGCAAAAGATTCCTCTGGCGATCCTCGGATCATGTCAAATGCAGGCTCTCTTGCCCTCCAAGCTTTCTCATAGCTCATATTAACCCCAACTTGTGCTCGCATATCCTCAATGATGTCTTTAGGTCTATATACACGTGATACCCCCTCATACTTTGACTTTATAAATTCACCAATAACTGAGCTACTTGCTTGCCCATGATCACGACGAACAACATCCAATGAACAATAATGATCAGTTTCAAATTTCCTTACTTCAAAATATTTCTGACACTTGTAACTTGGTTGCACGAAGTCGCTACTTGCAATTATCATCCACGCATCTAACTTCCAAGCGATCCTTAGTCGATCTATCCACTTTGAACTCATAATTCTTCCTCATTGCAATCATAGCTAATTGTTTTTGCTACTCTTTCTTACTCGAGTACAACTGTCCGACCACAATATCTCCATCTATATTCAAATCTGCAATATTATCATAGTCTTGTATGCTCTTACGTTTGTTACGACGAGAAGATGACAGATTGAAATTGGCATCATCAGGCTGCACATTATCAAAATGGGCATTGTCATGATAGTCATCACTAAACTCAAAACACACATCTATTGAAGTCTCACTAAATTGGGCATTGTCTTGAGGAACTTGAGTTGGTTTCTCATCACCCAAAATGTCATCGTTCCCTTGAATTAGCATTGTTGGTGCTGGGGAACTGTATGCAATTGGGTGTTCATCTTCAGGTTCATTGAGAGGATATGTTGAGATATATAATGGAATCTTGTTCGATTTTGCAGAAAGACTTTCACATACCCAGCTAGCCACATCATCAGTGTCTACAATCTCCATCATATTATGCATCCCTAAGTTGCTCATGCATTGATAATGTATTGAGATTCTAAAGTCACTTGGACTAACACGAAGACGTTTATATATACCATGTATAAGATCTTGATGAGTAACTTTGGTTGACACTACCATTGCTTTCACTTGACCATCTGTGTACTGGCTATTAACCCACCTTGACACACCCCCACCCTCGATACCCAAGTGGATACCAAGTTAGGGCGTGCTGGCCGACACTCGTAAGTGACGAAGCCATTGTATGCATGACAACCCTTAGCTTATGCAATTTAAAATGTCAATAATTTGCAGAATTTAATTCAAATATGCATAAGGTTCAGAGCGTACTAAACTGAAGCAACGGAAACAGAATAACAAGTCAAGTTCCTAGAATTTCTATCCATAACAGGGATGGATATTATTAAAGAAACTGAAACAAAAACAAATCCCTACATGGTCGGGAAGAGAATCAGAGCTGTCACTCGTATGCCTCGACTTCACCAGATGGTCTATCACTAGGTCCTGAAGGGGGCGCAAAAACAAAAGGTGTGAGTGGACGAAAAATAAAAGTTTTCTAAAACCTTTTCTCTTTTCAACGTAGTAACCCCCTGTTTGGAAATCAGTATACTTGAAAAAATTATACTACCATAGTATAGATCAAAACATAATTTATATGTATAACTGGAAACATATTTCAACATAAAATTTGTCAATAACTGTTCATATTTCCATAAATCAATCCGCAATATAGATCAATAATATAATAAAGAAAACCAACACAGGGTATATGTGCAATCACCCATGTGCAATCACCCCGTATAAGCACTTCACGTTATCAATCAATTTGTATCCCTAGTACCACACACATGTAAGCACTTGTGCAATAGCGCGTCACACTCGAGTCCTTACGTCGTGGGGCCTTTCTCCAAAAATAAACATAACGTAAGACAAGCTTGCACTAAGGTATTTACCGGACAATACCCCTGGAGTACAGTGCGTGTGACCCAAACATGTGTTTGAAAACATACATATATAACCATGTGTTTAGATATAAAAAACAATATCCATTTCATAATTTCCCAAATATTTAATGTCGCATAAATAAATATTCTCATCGGAATCATATATCAAATACCAATATATATATATTTATGCATACCCGAAATCATAGTCTAAAACCATTTAATAATATAAACCATAAATATTCAAACCTTGTATAATCGAATATATTTATGCATAGAAGTTACATATTAAATACCATCAAACTTATGCATAAACGAGCATAATCGAAAATCATTTCACAATATATATATATATATATTCATGCCTTGAAATCACTTAAAACCATAATTACATCAAGCCATAATTATTTCAAAACATAGAAAATCATTTACTAAAACAAAAGTCCACTCATAGGTGCTCGGGAGTGTAATCTCCCTCGGTGTTGCCCTTCTCGAAGCGTGGAGTCGAAGAATTACCTATTTAATATTAGGGAAAAATGTTAAAACCTCCCTAATATAAATTATTTTAACCCTTGTATAAAAAGAACCCAAAAATAATACTATTTTATCGAAAATGGGCTCGAAAAACGATTTTCGGGGCCCGAAAACCTTGCCGCCGCCGTCCACCGCCGCCACGCGCCGGGAAACAGCCGGACGCGCTGGGAGGAGCCGCCACGCACTAGCACGTGTCGCCACGCGCTAGCACGCTCCTGTACGCGCTATGCTGACGTCATCCCACGTGCAGCTGACGTCAGCCACGCGCCTGTTGAGGTCAGCACCGTTAAAGTTAACGGCGTCAGTTAAAGTTAACGGAATATACCTTTCTGACGGAATATGTTGACGCCGTCAGGAATATTATGTTACTGTGACAAAATATTCCGTCACCTTCAAGCTTTTTTCGGTCGCCGGAGCCGCCGCCTGGTTCACCGGATTTCTAGAAAAATTCACCGATTTATTCCAAAACTTTAAAAATTCATATCTCCGTCATTACTTGGCCTAATTCATTGTGCAATATATCAAATTGAAGGTATTGAAGAGTAGAATATTTTTGTACCAAATTGGGGCCAGACAAATGGCCGGAGATGGCCTGAAATTGGCCGGAAAGCTTCGGACAAACCCTAATTCCGTTCTCCTTCAAAACTGCACCAAAATTCAAGTTCCTTATATCGATTTGAACCTACTCAACATAATAAAACCAATGGGAATGGTTTCGAGGATTACCTAAGCCGGGATTGTACGAAAGCTTGAATGGCAGTTTGCCGTTTCCGTTTCGATATCGGTTTGGCCGATTGTGTTCGAGTTTGAAGATTCTGAAATTACTGTCTCGTCCAAAATGACGAGACGATCGTAATGGCTATGGTCTTGAGTGATGGTTCCACGGTTTGTGATTCGTCCAAAATTTAGGGTTTGTGTACGGTTTGTGGGTTTGGCCGAGAGAATGGGAGAGAGAGAGAGAGAGATGGGTCGTGGGGAGAGAGTGAGGGGATTGGCTGCACAGCAGCCAGCCAAAAACCCTAATTAACATATGGATGTGAAAATTACTAAAACGCCCCTAAGCTTTGAAATTCCGTAAAACGTTCATTTTAACTCCAAATTGAGTTCCGCTTGCGTCCATGTGTTCGTATTGACGAGTACTACTTGAATATGTACAGAAAATAATTTTCACAGGTCGTCTCGAAAAAGTCAACATTGACCACTAGGGGTATTTTGGTAATTTCACATACAATTTTGGGACGGTTTGTAACACACCTCCCCCCGTAGTGGACCACGGTCACAAATTGAATCATTTCCTGAAGGCAAAAAAAAATTAATTAGCACATATAAATAACCTACAAATATATTAAAATTAGGAAAAAGTTTTGAAGTATTTTGAAAAGTTCTTCTGTGCAAAACAATCAGTATAGCTTAAAAGAATCCCATACCATGGGTGAATGTCGATGATATCTCGGATGATGAGAGTCGGAGAAATGAGAAAGAAAGATGTCATATAGTTGATCATACCGGTGCCCCCCTGCTTTTCCTGCATGTGAAATAAACAAATTGGCAAATTAACCAAATTATTGACATGTATGGTGAACTGTAAATGAATAAGAATATTGTAACCCACACTAGATAGCTACTAGAAAAAATGCAGAGTAAACGAAACCTACTTGACACTGGAATTTGGCGATGAAATTTGTAATCAAGGTTGAATAAGGTAAAGACATAAAAAGGAAAGGGTAAAACCTTTGATAGACATCAGCAAGCCAGTTGGGGCAAAATCTTCAACATCTCAGCACCAGTATGAAGGTACTTTAAAGATTGCAGACAAGAATGAAAACAAAAAAGTGATAGAGATATTTGGTTTTGTATCTCTGGACTAATTCCTCAAAGGCGGTAAAAAAAACACCCGAGCTAATTTGTCAAATTTTTAGTGATAGAAATGGCGGTAAAAAAAGTGATAGAGATCCTCAAATTGGTGCCAATTTGCCAAAAATAAAGATACTGTGCCAACCAAACAAAAGACACCAGATCCTCATTTTAATTTTGCTTTTTGGTTTTATTGGGAAAACCTCATTTTAAGGGCATATTAGTACTTTTATATTAACTTTTGGTTATAATTATCATAAACTTAAAAAAGTGGCTATAATTCTATATGGAGTTCAAATTTTGGTTATTTTTCCAAATTTCCCATTTCTTACTTAGGCATGACCATGCATTTTACACAGTTGCATTTTCCAAATTTCCCAAGGTTGTCTTGTGTTTATTATTGGGGGAGGTCCCTCAATGTATGGACTTGAGTTTTTCCTTACCCTTGCCCTTACTCAACGGGTGGAGTTGCACAAAAGCAAGTATTATAAGTACTATTTTAGAGTGGCAATCACTTGCCCTTGCCCTTGCCCTCCTTTAACAAGTAGAAAAGTTTTTAGAGATGCTCTATTTGTTTATATTATTCAGATTAAACCATTGTAATTTGCAAAAAAATCTTATGCTTTTTGAATTTGGGATCCAGAATGTGATGATTTTCCTATTGATTTTGTCACATTCTACTATGCCTGAAATCTGATATTTTGTTTGTTAAATTTGGTAAGTCAGGGTTGTTGTTAATGTACAAAAACAAAAGGTTAAGTTGGCATGATCCAAATTTTGGACAACTGCCTCTTAACGTTAGCACATAATTATAACCCTATAAACTAACCCCTTATTAAGATTTTAAACTATAAGCGAGAAGGAAGTAGTTGGCATGATCCAAATTTTATTTTTTGTTTTATTTGCGGGTCTTGGCTTCGTTCTCCCGCCTTTTTTTTGGTATTATTTTAATAAAATTTCAAAGATGGGGGATAGGGGGATCGTTCTATCAAGAATTAGCCCTTTTCTATTCTCTCTGAGTGGGAGAAAATAACCTACTTTTGTAGTTGATGGCTAAATCCCAAGTCTCGGTTCTTTCTGACGGCTTTGTGCGTGTTAGAGAGTAAGGCTACTTTTGTAATGCGATGACCAAGTTTTGAGTAGTTCGACTCGCCTAATCTTTCATCATCCTCATTTACTTAAAAAAAAAAAATTAAACTATATATTAGAAAATCTCTAGAGTTTTGAAATATTAGAAACAAAGAGGTTAAGCCATAAATTTACTTGGGAAATTAGCTATTATAGACTAATTTCATTAGTTGGTTGCTGAAATAGACAAAAAGACATGAAAGACATGAATGATAGGAGCAGAAGAATGGAAATGTCTAAAGTACCCATGCATATATATTGAATTGAGATAACGTCGATATTGTTCATACGATGTCCATATTGTATTAATATTGTTGATACGATATCTATATACTATTGATATAGTGTAGATATTGTTGATACAATGTCTATATAGTATTGAGATAGTGTAAACAGTTGTCAATACAAGATTGTTGTGTGCTTCATCATCATCTCCATGGATTTGTCTGCTTCATCTTCATCTTCATCTCCATGGATTTCTCGAGCACCTGCCACTCCATCTCTAACAAACTATTTGAGATGAAGATGAAACACAATTCAAAACCACTCACTAGAAGTCAGAAACTCCAGTAAATCTAAAAAAAAAACACATTAGCATTAGTGCCCAAACACAGAACCCCGTCAGGAATACATGCTCTCCGACAAGCAAGAGGAACCAAGGAAACGCCACAACGAGAACAAGCATATCCGCACACGAACGACCAGCCCAAGAGGCTAGAAATGTTTCAGATTTATAAGAATCATCGACCTCAAAGTTGCAGATTTACAAAAATCATCAGCTTTTCCTCCGCTACTACTAGATCTATTACAACAGACTGCAAATCCGTCAACGCAGACATTAGATCTGCCTCAACACACCACTGATCTCCCAAAATCCAAAAAAATACAGGTGGCAGAGAGGTTGCGGAAGGGACGCAGAGAGTACTAAGAGAGAGATAGAGATTCAAGAACACGAAGAAAATGTGTTTCTGTACAAGGTTGTCATGATATGTAACATTATAGGACTTAGAGAAATTGTGCCTAAAACTATACGAGATTAAAACTGTGTTCTTGAATCATAGAAAAAAATGCCCTTAAAGGTGAAATATGACCACCATATTACTAAAGCCATGAATGGTGAAGAAGTTGAGGTTCTATCATAAAATTAATTGACAACATGAGAAGTAGCTCAATTACTTATAAGCACATACAAGTTACCTATTTTCTCCGATGTGGGTTGATACTCTTAACAGCACCCCCCCCCCCCCCCCCCCTCATGTGTGGCAAATTTTCAAGCCTAGCACGTGGACAACACAGATCGAGTAGCGTGGAGCACGTGTGGCCGTTGGGCTTCACACGCGGGACAACCTGCGCTGATACCATGAAGACGTAGGGGTTCCACCATAAAACCAATTAGTAATATGAGGAGTAGTTCAATTACTTATAAGTACATGAAATGTCTCTCTTTTCTCCGATGTGGGATTGATACTCTTAACAAATGCATTACAATTCAATACTTCTAATGTCAATATTTTCTTAGCTAATACATAGTATATGTCAAGAAGTAATTGGTGCACCAACAATCTTCGCGCATTCTATGCTTACAACATGACCTAGTCCAAACCCTGAAAGAAAATTTGTGGAAAACAAGTTTATTTGAGCAACATCTATGGCATGCAATTAACAATTAAAGGAGGAATCATGCTTGTATGTACTCAAAAACAAAACTTTACCCATGAAATTCGAAGCCTAGTAGAGAGGTGAACCAAGACTCAACTCAAGAACAAATTGAGTTGAGAAATCATATACCTTTGTTGATTCCTCTTTGCATTAGCAAAGGCTAATCACCCAAGGAAAGGGCCTTCATTCCTTGCTTCTTAGCTCTATGGAATTCTTGGAGGAGGATGGTTGAAAAGGATTCTCCAAGTTCCAAAAATAGAGAACCTCTAATTTTCCACACCAAGGAGAGCTTTGATGAGGAGATGAGTGACCTAGAGGAAGTAAGATTGCTAGCTAATTTCCTCTAGGGTAGCCGGCCTCTTAGAGAGAAAAGAGAGCTTGTGTTCTCCTCTTTTCTCAAAAAGAAAACCCTTTTTTTGATGAAATGTTATAAAGTTGCCTTTATACCACCTCACAATGTAGTGGCAAACTTGCAATTAAAGCAAGTTAACTACACTTTCTCTATATGGCCGGCGTTAAGGGTTTATAGGGCTGTTTGGGCCCTTATGTATCATTAGTCATTAAGTTGTCATACAACTTAAGTCAATGGGCTTGACGTTCGAAGCCCATTGGGCCTTGAGGCCCAAAACTAACCCGAGGTCTATAACGAACTGTTGGAAATGTGCCCTAAATCCAATCATATGATGATACTTTACGGACATTTCAAATGTTAAACTAATTTAGTTTGATATAAAGGGCAATGATTATTGTTTAAAGTAGTCTCATATAAATGTTATATGCTTAAACAATAAGTCCAAGGAATATGTGCTTATGAGAATGTAATCTAAACAAGTTAGGTTCATGAGACCATTCTCATTCATTGACATATCCTAAACGTTCCTGATCATAGGATTGTCAATTGGGCATTGACAGTCCGTTAAGATCAGTACATGTTATATCTTCTCTCAGGGAGAGTGGCTAGTCTCGAGTCATTGGTGTAAGTGACATCAAGATAAGCATGTAGGTGCTCAATAGGAATGAGTTCACTGAACGCGATCAACGATGAGTTTTCATGATCATGTCACATGAGAACTCATAGTTGGGATAATGCAAATTAGTCCTTTGACCTGAGGCATCACAGTTGTCTTGTGGTGAGGTCCTTAATCTTTGATTATGTCAAAGTCACCCCATCCGAGGGTGTCCACGGCATCGTTGGGGTTAAGCTACTTAGCCATGGAGGCAAGTGAATGCGCAACAAGGGATCTCTAACCTTCAAACCGTTTGAGGGAGAATACTCTAAGATATGATTAAGAATCTCTGGCCAGAGTATGAATAAGATTTAGGAAGTCGTTCCAAATCATATTCAAGGTAATCATATAAGTAAAGGAATCACATTGGATAGTAGACATGAATAAACTATCAAACCAAACAATGTGGTCGAGAGTATTGTATTAGAGAAGGACCGTATTGCATTGCAATCCTAACTGAATAGGTTTCTCCACCTCTTCTGATTAGCTTGGGTAGCCATGACATACTGCTAGGTGTCACTCATGGTTTGTGGATGCCCTATAAGTGTATAATCACTTAAGGGAAGAATTGAAAGTATGTTTCAATTCGGAATTGATTTGAAAGAGTTCTAATCCTCCACTGCCTCGCTAAAAGGAACCTAATGGATCGCACACCGTGTAAGGTAGAGTTTGATGCAAAGAATGGAGATGAGTAAGAATAATTAAATGGTTTAATTATTTATGGCAAGGATTAGTTAATATGTTAATTAATCAAACGAATAAGTTCGTTAAAGACCTCGGGTTGTTTTTGGGCTTCAAGGCCCAATGGGCTTCGAACGTCAAGTCCATTGACTTAAGTTGTATGACAACTTAATGGCTAATAATAGATTAGGGCCCAATAGCTCAAAGAACCCAATATGGCCGGCTATAAGGGAATGTATAGCAAACTTGCTTTAATTGCAAGTTTGCCACTACATTATGGAAAAAGCTATAAAGGAAACTTTGTAGTATTTTCAACTTAAGGGTTTTCTTTTGTGAGAATGATTGAGCATGAAAATGCTCTCTTCTCTCAAAGAGGCTAGCTCCCTAGAGGAATTTAGCTAGCAATCTATTTCCTCTAGGACACTCATCTTCTCATCATGACTCTCCTTGGTGAAGAAACTTAGAGGTTCCCTACTTTGGGAACTTGGAGAAACCAATTCTTTGATCATCCTTCGAAATTGTTCATGGAGCAAAGAAGCAAGGAATGAAGGCCCTCTCCATGGGTGATTAGCCTTTGCTTAGGCAAAGAGGAATCTACAAAGGTATAAGATTTCACAACTCAAATTGTGCTTGAGTTTTATTCTTGGTTCACCATATCTACTAGGCTTTGAATTTCTTAGGTTAAGTTTCGTTTTAAGTGCATAGAAGCATGTTTCCGCCTTTAATTGTTAAATGCATGCTTAATGATGTTGCTTAATGAACTCGGTTAATCCGCAATTTTCCCTTCACGAACTTATTCATTTGATTAATTAACATATTAATTAATCCTAGCCATAAATAATTAAACCATTTAATTATCCTTACTCATCTCCATTATTTCTTCAATCTCTACCTTACACGGTGTACGATCTATTAGGTTCTTTTTAGCGAGGCAGTGGCTGATTAGAACTCTTTCAAATCGATTATGAATTGAAACATACTTTCAATTCTCCCTTTAGTGATTATACACCTTTAGGGCTTCCACAAACCACGAGTGACACCTAGCAGTATGTCATGGCTACCCAAGCTAATCAGAAGAGGTGGAGAACCTATTCAGTTTAGGATTGCAATGCAATACGGTCTTTCTCTAATACAATACTCTCGACCACATTGTTTGGTTTAATAGTTTATTCATGTCTACTATCCAATGTGATTCTTTTACTTATATGATTACCTTGAATATGATTTGGAATGACTTCCTAAATCTCATTCATACTCTGGCCAGAGATTCTTAATCATATCATAGAGTATTCTCCCTCAAACGGTTTGAAGGTTAGAGATCCCTTGTTGTGCATTCACTTGCCTCCATGGCTAAGTGGCTTAACCCCAACTATGCCGTGGACACCCTCTGATGGAGTGACTTTGACATAGTCAAAGATCAAGGACCTAACCACAAGACAACTATGATGTCTCAGGTCAAAGAACTACTTTGCATTATCCCAACCATGAGTTCTCATGTGACATGAGTATGAGAACTCCTTGTTGATCGTGTTCAATGGACTCATTCTATATTGAGCGCCTACATGCTTGTCTTGGTGTCAGTCACACCAATGACTCGAGACTAGTCACTTTCCCTGGGAGAAGACATAGCACGTACTGATCTTAACGGACTGTCAATGCCCAATTAGCAATCCTATGATCAGGAACGTTTAGGATATGTATACGAATGAGAATGGTCTCATGAACCTAACTTGTTTAGATTACATTCTTCTAAGTACATATTCCTTGGACTAATTGTTTAAGCATATAACATTTATATGAGACATCTTTAAATAATAACCTTTGCCCTTTATATTAAACTAAATTAGTTTAACATGTGAAATGTCCTTAAAGTATCATCATATAATTGGTTTTATGGTACATTTCCAACAAACCCTTTCACCCCCAACATAGTTGTATCAAAAAAGAGAGCAGTTAAATTTGGACGTAGTTGAATAAGTTCAATTAAAAGAAGCTGAATGAGTACTTCATTTAGGTAGTTATAGAACTTGATAGTTTTGTTACATATAGAATTCAAGTACTAAATATTCATGATGTACATGTGTTAATATATATAGTATACCTACATGGTTTATATTGTAGGCATTGACTTTTTCATGGAAATTCAGATTATGCAGTGGGGTAAGAGGCTTCCATAGCAATGCCACAAAGACCTTCATTTGCCTCAATGTCTCTTTGCATTCTTATGTACCCTTCTTCACCCCATTCTGTCCCCCATGAGAAGCAGGTGTACTCTACTAAAACTAGCAATATAATGGCCCTACCTTCCATTTGTTTAATGAAAATAAAAGGCCCAACAAAACTTATGGGCTTAGAAAATAATACAAAACCAACAAAAAGAGTCTTAAATTTTACACATATACTTGAAAAAAAGGAGCCTAGCCCCTCCCCGACTACCGCCTAATGTCATTTAGGACGTTAATATAAAATGACTATTCAGGCCTAAACTAGTTTTATTTATAAAAATAAATTAAAAAAAACAATTTCTAAGTACACTCTAACTCATTTTTTACTTTAGACACTTGTATTCTAAGATTTTTTTTCTTCAAACTCTCAAACCACTACCACCCTCCATTGTTGAACAAAACTCTAACCACTAAAATCACAAATATATGTTTATGAAATAAATTGTTTTTGGCAAATAGAACAAGAAATCGTCTATTTTGAGGCTCCACACACACACCAACCCAATAAAATAAAATAAAAAAGGATAATACTTGCATTCCCATGAGTGGAATGCACATATCCCACCCTTGTGAATAATGTATCTTCAGACACGCACTGTGAGGCTATGCAGCCTATGCCAGTTCTAATAAATTTATATAAACTATGAGAGATTCAAACTTGGCTGCATATATAGTGAAAGTACAATGCTTTAGCCAACTTGATTACGTCAAGGTTTGCCCTTTATGGTAACTATGAAGTGTGATTAACTGTTTATAGTGACTACATATACGCATATTAAACGCTTATAGTAAATGCATACGTTAACTGTGGTTAGCGCAAAGCATGATACATGCATCTTGCAAATAAGAACAAACTGGAGCTCTCAAGGACGTTGAGCGCTTCACTCAGTATCACATGCTACTTGTTCCTCAGTATCAAATTTGAAAAAAAAAAAAGTAGGTCGGCGTTTGTGTGTACAGCTTGAAATTAACTCATAATTGCCAAGAATAAGTTACTGTGTTGTGTTAGGAAGAATTTGTAGCAGTAGCAGCACATGAAACAAAAAAAAATGACATAAAGAACTTAAAAAAAGAGAACTGTGATTTGTAAATTTGATAATCATACAGAGGCAGAAAGTAAAAATACAAGGGAAAAAGAAAACCACAGCTATCAAATGGAAGCAAGGGTCTCAGTCCATTGGTAGGCTTTAACCCTCATGTAACCCCATGTCCAAAAATTGCAAGGGCAACCTTTTGGCAGATCCCGGAGCTTCCTTGAGGTCTTCTCCCTGACATTATACAGGATCACACTCCCTGGTATTTTCAGCACAATACTGAACTCCTCTTCCCTTTCGCCGTCAAGCACCGTCACAACAGAAAACTGACAAACCCTAGTCCTCCCAATCAGAGTACTGAAATCACTCTCGTACTTCAAAAACCACCCGGACCTGTCTTGCTGCAGTTCAAAGACCTTGAAGGGAGTGTTTAACTGCCTGCAGACTCCTACAAAAAGCAAGCGTCCCCCGGACTCTCCAAAATAATCTACCTGCGTTGGAGCCCTACCAGTTGCAAGCTGGGGCATTTCTAATCTTTCAACCGTAGTACCAGCCTCGATGTCAAAATAGGACAATGAGTTCCTTTGCTGATGGTACCAATAAATAGCACCATCCCAATAAACCCCATTTTTGAAGCCTGCATTGCTAGGCACAGAGACCAGCACTGCTCTCCGAGATTGAGTCTCGGACGAGTAGATGTCGATCCTGATCATCTGCTGCGACCCTAATGACCTCGATACTTCAGTAACAAAAATCAGATTGTAAAAAGCTGATTTCAGTGGATCAAAAGCCAAGTTCACAGCTATTAATTTCGAGTTGGCTTGAGGTTCTAAAACTTGAACTGTTCTGGTTTGGCCAGAAGTAGGATTACAAACAAAATAAGAAGTACGCTCAGAGCCATCCTTGTGAGGCTCAGAATAGCACAACAACCCATTACACATGTTTTGAATTTTAATTTGGCGGTTACAAAGCAAGGTTTGATAACTAGGAGGACTGATTTCGCCTTGAAGGGGAACAAAGAAAAATTCAGGGTGTGGGTCTGTGCGACCACTCATGATCAAACCCAACAGAGAGTTCGAGTTTCTTTTTGCATATTCAACAACGAAAAGAGGATCAGAGATTAAAGAGTACCAATGTTTGGAAACTGTCTTGCATTGGAGAATGCGCTTTGCCGGAAGCCGCATTATCATATCTTTCACGAAGTCCACGGAGTCGGTCAGTGCAGTTGCACTGGCTTTGCATCTTCTTTTCTTTCCTGAGCCTGTCGTCAATGGGGCCATTCTCTCACAGACACCGCCGAGTTAAACAGACTCGCAAGTGCTTTTTGTTGCCTTGACACTTGGCTGTTGAAACTCAACAACTCTCACAATGGCAGAATTTGCATGAAAAATTCACTGACTTCTGTCTACTGGTGGAAGAATAGTGACTTAAACCCCTACTTATAGCATTTATACTCATGTTAACCATGGTTAATCTATTATGGTAGTTCCTATGAACTACGGTTAAGCATCGATATATGGTAAACACATAATGCATGCATAATTATCGTTTATGGTAATTACAGGTGCACGAATACGTTAAAACATGATGCATCTTACAGATAAGAACAAACTGGAGACTTCAAAGACCAAAATGACAACACCGAGGAAAAAGTAATAATAATTTGATGCGGTGCCATATTTTCGACCTACTGAAAATGCTTTAGAAAACAGCCTTTAAAAAATGCTTTAAGGTTTGTTTTCATTTTTTTATACTTAAAATCATTTTCTGATTGTTGTCTCAGCGAATAACAAGTTGTTTATGGTGACTTAATATGAGTCATGCCCAATCACCTCTTTTATAAAAGTTGAAACCTTATTGACATGGATGACAATAAAACATTACGAATTCACTAACCAGTATCATATTACCACGTCCAGAAATGTATATTACACGTGCATTTCTGATGTAAATACTAAGTGTCAATATTTTCTTAGCTAATAATTATAAGTGTCAAAATACATCAAGATGTAGTGCATTGACAATCTTCGGTCCTTTCATGCTTACCACATGCAATATTGCTGCTATTTAAAAGAAGCGGTACTAAATTATTAATGACTTATTGTTTAGCTTAGTCCAACTCCTTATTCTCAATATCGTTATTTCACAGACCAAAAAAAACCAAGCAGTTAAAATGTACAGAATTGGATAAGTTCAACTATAAGAAGCTCAATAAGTACTTCAGTAGTAATTATAGAAATTTCTAGTTTTGCTACATATAATAGTCATGTACTAGATATTCATATATGATGATATCTTGTATGCCTGCAAGGTTTGAATAGTAGGCATTGACTTTTTTTTATGGAAATTCAGATTATGCAAGAGGCTTTCATAGCAATACCACAAAGATCTTCGTTTGATTCAATGTCTCTTTGCAATATGAGTTCTTCCCTCAAAATCTACCAAATCCCATCATTTTTTAAAACTTCTCAAAATCAAATCCTAATTAAACACACCCGCACTTTATGAAGTCCCTTAAAATCCTATACAACCAAATTTAATGAACTTTTATAAAATAATTTAAAATTCTGATTAAATGCTCTTGGACTTTCACAGCCTCACTTAAAATTCTAATTGAATACCTGAGTTTTTAAACTCTTTTGCAATCCTTCAAAATCCTAATTGAATACACCCTGTCAAACTTAAACTACGAGAATAAAGCTTCGAACTTTGCAATTGGTGCATGAAAAGGAGCACATTGTTTTAACTAATTTGTCTGTGCACAAATTTTCCCATATGATAATTATGACTGGTAACCGTTTATAGTAAACGCATATACACATATAAATACTTATGCATGTATTAACTATGGTTAGTGCAAACACGTGACACATCTTCCATATAAGAACAAACTAGATATCTGAAGGACAACTATCGTTGAGCTTATGTAATGATTCACACTAAGTTTCACATGTTATTTGTAAATTGATAGAAAACTACAAAGAACGAAAGGAAAAGAGAGAAAGAGACAGAACTGTGATTTGTAAATTTGATAATCATAGACAAGGCTCTAAATTAATCCATTCAAAACAGACTATACCTAGTCCTACTAAGTCAGAAAGCAAGGATACAAGAAAAAAAGAGGAATAAAAAAGCGTAGTTTTCAAATGGTAGCAAGGGCCTCAGTCCATTTGTAGGCTTTAACACTAATGTAACCCCATGTCAACGAATTGTAAGGGCAACCTTGTGGCAGATCCCTGAGTTTTCTTGAGGTCTTCTCCTTGACATTATAAAGGACCACGCTCCCTGGTATTTTCTGCACAATGCTGAAATCCCCTTCCCTTTCGCCTTCGAGCACCGTCACGATAGAAAACTGAAAAAGTCCACTCCTCTCAATAACAGCTTCCGGAGTGCCGAAATCACTCTGACACTTCAAAACCCATCCAGACATGTCTTGCTGAAGTTCGATGACCTTGAAGAGAGTGGTGATCGGTCTGCAGACTCCTACAACATGTTGAGATTTGATCAGTATTTCATTAACAAACTCTTGGATTACAAAGGGAGCAACCGAATGTAGAGAGAGAGCGAAAACTGAAGTGAGAAAAAAAAAGGAATAATCACAGCAACATCCTCTGCATTGCAGAAAGATGAAAAATTCATTCATATAGATCATTTCCTTACATCAGTCCATCACAACCAATTGAAAACATAAGCCATTGTGGGTATGACATGGCACTCACAAGGCATGTGAGCCATTGAAGATAGAAGAAGCCTGATCTAAGTCCCTACACTTGGCATATGAGCACAAGTGATCCCTGTGAAGAGAACATCAAAACACTAAGCAAAGATAAGCGAATGATAAATCATTTGCTAACAAGAAATTTAGTAAACAATTTGCACTTTTAACCTCCCCTTCTAAATTGTTAACTGATTTCACACCAAGTAAGCTTCTCAAGTAGTTGAATTTGACCCAGCAGGAAGGCAGAAGTAGATGTCTACAATCTGTTCTTCATCTTTACTTTTGATGAAATCCATTGACCACTCCTTCTTGAATTGCATCTCTAATGAAATGAAACTTTCTGTCAATAACCCAGTCCTTTGGTGAAACACCGGATTCTTTGACATGGCTATAGCTGATGTGTTGTCACAGAATAAAGAGATTGCTGCAGCTTGCTCTTCTCAAAATCTTTGAGTACAAACCTAAGCCAAATGGCACAGCCAGTTGCTTCAGGCGCTGCGCCTACTAGCTACAGCGGGTTGAAAGTACTTCTTTGTGCACTGCTTAACTGAAGCCCATGAGAATGCTTCGCTCCCAAATGAGAAAGCATACCTTGAGGTGCTTTCATATCCTCCTCAGAGATCCACTCGATCGGCTGTCACGGTAGCCAATCAACAAAGCAGATTTTTAATCACATATTCGTCAAAATCCATCGTTCATGAATGTATCTTATATGTACTCTTTGTAGCCCATAATGTTTCTTTGTAGGTTTGACATAAATCATTGCAAGCAAACTAGCGAGAGAACATAATATCTGGCCTGAATTCTTTGTTAAATCGGCCCGAGGCTTCCAACAATTTTCTGTATTCACCTCATCTGCAGGTTCACTTCCATCTTCTCTTCTGATATCGGTTACCTTCAATGGAGTGCTCACTGGCTTTTCAGTCTTTGAGTATTTCTCTAAAATAGTTAGAGCATAGTTTTCTAATGTATAAATATACTCCTTGATTTGTATTGCTAAGTACCAAGGAAGTGATAGAGTAAACTAAATATGACATCTCATATTTTCCAGATATACTGTTTTATGCCTTGAATTCTTCCATCATTTCCATGCCTGTGTATGCAATATCATCAACATAGATTGACACAATCAAGTTCCAACACCTTCCTTGTTTCTCACATATAAGTTGCTTCACTTGAGCTTACGTGAAAGCCGCAGTGAATCAAATATGTGTTAATTTCACCATACGAATACCAATTTTGTTTTTGAAATATAAAGAGCTTTTCTCAACCTATGCACCTTGTCTTCAGCCCCTTTAATAACAAAACCATCAGGTTGATCCACATATACCTCCTCCTCGAGAACACCATTTAGAAAGGCTGATTAACATCCAATTGCCACAGTTTCCAACCTTTGTGTGCAGCCAGAGCAATGAGTGTCATATAGTATCTAACCTTGCCACTAGAACAAGGTTTCATTGAGAAATCAAGCCTGGTTTCTATGTGTAACCCTTGGCTACAAGCCTTGCCTTATGGCACCAGATGGAGGCCATCAGGTTCAGCTGTTTTATATATCCACTTTACTCCCACAACTGGTTTGCTACTTGGTCATCGCTAGTTCCCAAGTGGAATTCTTTTCAATCATCAGCATCTCTTATGTCATGGCCTTTTTCCAAGCTTCATCTTTGACCGCCTCTTGAAATCTTCCAGGTTCAATGATACTCATATTGCATTGAGCATATACCTCATCCAGACTTTTCCATTTCTGTGGAGTATGATCATAAGTTCCTGAGATTGAAACTTGAGACCCCAGAGAATCAGATTCCTGAGATGCTTGCAGATCTCTAGTTACTTGTGATCTCGAGGAGGAGTTGCATGGGCCGAGGAGTGAATCACATGACTCGGGATCTGCTTAGATATATAAAGCTGCTTCTTTCGCCATTAGGAGACAGAGACTTGAACTGACTCATTAGTTTCCAGTCCCACATTGCTTTCTCATCAAGGTGCACTCCTTGACAATTCAACCTTTTTGAGTTTCAGAAGTTGAAAACCCTATATCCTTTTCACGGTTGCCATATCCAGCAAATACTCCATACTCCTAGTTTCCTCCTAATTTGTGTCTTTTTCTGTGAAGGAATGTGAATGTAACACATAGAACCAAATATCTTTAAGTGTCTGACTCACTGGTTTCCTTCCACTAAATGCCTCAAGTAAGGTTATATTTGTTCACGACACTTGTTGGACATCGATTCTGCAAATACAATTTGTATTCAAGCCAGCCCAAAACTTCAGGGAATCTTCTTTTCCAAACATCATTGTCTAGCCATTTTCGATCACAGTACGGTTCTTTCTCTCTGCAACTCCATTTTGTTGTGGAAGTAGAAAGCAATAGATCAGCTTGCCTTTCTAGTCCAATGTTCACAAAACTTAGAAAACTCCACGGATGTGTATTCTCAACCCCTATCACTCCTGAGTTTCTTAATTTGATAACCACTTTGCAGCTCAACCATGGATTTAAAACCTTGAAAATGTTGAAGACTTGTGACTTGTGCTGCAGAAAAAACACTGTACATTCTAGTGTGATCATCCAATAAAAATAAGAGAAAGAATCATTCCCCTCCCACGAGAATAGTAGTCTTCATTGGACCGCATATATTAAGTGAAATGCGTGGGAACCAGATATTGGTAGTTGCTGGCTGGATCGAAGAGACCACAGGAGAGAAAGAAATTTGGGCATTTATTTTCTATTTAAAAATATAACCAAAAAAATATTAAGAGAAAATGTTATTTTATTTTATCTTTATTGCGTTTGTTGGACACGTACTTAGTTACGGGGTAATGCGAAAAATCAGATTTTTTAAATTAAATTGATAAACCAAATAACATGGTAATAAAGTAAAATTTTATAATTTAATGATTTTAAAAATAAAAATTAACTGTTTACTACCACATCATTTGGTTTAAAATTGTTTGTATCTATAGTATTATCCTAACATAAAAATTATAGTATAGTGTTATTACTCATTGCTTTTTAAGAAAATAATTTTTTTAGTGTGCACCCTATATTTTTTTAAGTCTTCCTCCAAATATCATCTTTATAAAAAATTATTCCTATAAAAAATCATCCAAATTCAAAATCACATCACATGACTTTTGGTTTAAATAGTATTCATTATAGTTTTTCTTTGCACAATCATATTCGTCTATTTTATTTCACTAAAAAATGAATGTCTTAATATTTTTTATTTATCTAATTTTTTTCATGAATGATATATAAATAACAAAATAAAATATAGACGGTTCAAATTTTTGAACAAAAATTACGTAATAAGAACCAAGTGTGTCAAAATGTATGTCAAAAAAATGTCCCCGGTCCTAACTCAAAATAATAATCCTAATTAATTGTTGAAATTTTTTTTTGGCAAATTGGTTTCCAATTTTTCATCTAAATTGGTTCATAGTCTAAGCTTTTAAGTTTATGAGCTTATAACTAGTACAATTTTGTGGTTGGATTTCTGCTTGTTGTGATGCAGTATTACGTAGCAGCGGCAGTGATTTGTCCGCATGACCATTGCACTTGTTTCTCTTCAAATCTTTTGCCGCACTTTGCGTTCCGTCCGCATCCTCGGCTGCCTCATTTGCTTTCCTCTTTTTACATGCTTTTGAATTAGCTTTAGGGCGACGGCGTCCGCTCATATGTTCCTTTCTACTACCTTTTTTATTTGCAACATTCTCTTCAAGTCCCGTCCTCGTTGAGCTTGAGCTTGATCTGCTTTTCGTACTTACGCTGGGGTTGGAAATAGCATTGCTTGTGGCTCTTGCAGCGGCAGAAACACTAACCTTTTCCGCCACATGATTCGAACTAGAGCCCTCCCGTTGTTTGTGTCCAACAACTGGTGTCGGCCACCATGGGAGCATGAACGGGAAGACACCTCTTCTGGGCCGACCATGACTAAGCTCAGTTTTCCAGGCCGCTGTTACCGATTTCGCACCAACGTTGTACATGACGATCTGTTGACAAAATTCTAGATACAAGATATCTTCATTATTTGGGTCAAAACCGAGTACCGTTGTAAAGTTGTTGACGTGGATCTTATAAGTACAACTACAATCCGTGATGAATGGGCATTGCTGACGTATCCAGTTGAGGCGAACTACGTCTACTAAACACCAACGTTTGCCTGCGTTATCGACCTGAATCTGATCATCTTCAAGTACTCCCAAACGGCGATACCATCAAGGTAAGCGCTTCCATCCCCGGAGTGTCCAAGGCTCTCGCACATTCGCATACAAGATCCTCTTCCAGTTCTAGCGTTAATGGCACCCAGGTATACAAAGGCCGTACAGAGACGTACATCTTGTTGAGATTTGATCAGTATTTCATTAACAGACTCTTGGATTACAGAGGGAGCAACGGAATGTAGAGAGAGAGCGAAAACTGGAGTGAGAAAAGGGAATAATCACAGCAACATCCTCTGCATTGCAGAAAGATGAAAAATTCATTCATAAAGATCATTTCCTTACATCAGTCATCACAACAGTTGAAAACATAAGCCATTGTGAGTATGACACATGGCACTTACAAGGCATGTGAGCCATTGAAGATGAAACCTGATCTAAGACCTTACACTTGGCATATGAGCACAAGTGATCACAGCAGAGAACATCAAAACAATAAGCAAAGATAAATTGAATAAATAAATCATTTACTAACAAGAAATTAGTAAACAATTTACTTTTCAACACTCCCTTCTAAATTGTTAACTGATTTCACACCAAGTAAGCTTCTCAAGTAGTTGAATCTATCCTTGGGAAGAGCCTTGGTAAAGATGTCTGCAATCTGTTCATCACTCTTGCAGTAAATCAAATCGACCACTCCTTCTTGAATTGCATCTCTAATGAAACGAAACTTTATGTCAATATGCTTAGTCCTTTGGTGAAACACCGGATTCTTTGACATGGTTATAGCTGATGTGTTGTCACAGAATAAAGAAGTTGTTGCAGCTTGCTCTTCTCCAAAGTCTTTGAGTACAAACCTAAGCCAAATGGCCTGTGTAGTTGCTTCAGCTGCGCTAACATACTCTGCTTCAGCGGTTGAAAGTGCTACACTGTGCTGCTTAACTGAAGCCCATGAGAATGCTCCACTCCCAAATGAGAAAGCATACCCTAAGGTGCTTTTCATATCCTCCTCAGATCCACTCCAGTCGCTGTCACAGTAGCCAATCAACAAAGCAAATTTTCCAATCACATATTCAATCCCAAAATCCATCGTTCCTTGAATGTATCTTAGCACTCTTTTACCAGCCCCATAATGTTTCTTTGTAGGTTTGTGCATAAATCGTGCAAGCAAACTAGCAGAGAACATAATATCTGGCCTAGTTGCTGTTAAATACAGCAGGCTTCCAACAATTTTCCTGTATTCACACTCATCTGCAGGTTCACTTCCATCTTCTCTTCTCAGCTTATCAGTTGCAACTAATGGAGTGCTCACTGGCTTGCAGTCTTTAAGCCCAAATTTCTCTAAAAGAGTTAGAGCATAGTTTTTCTGATGTATAAATATACTCCCTTCAGTTTGTGTTACCCCCATTCCAAGGAAGTGATGGAGTAAACCTAAATCTGACATCTCATATTTGCACATCATTTCTGCCTTGAATTCTTCCATCATTTCTGCACTACTTCCTGTGTATACAATATCATCAACATAGATTGACACAATCAAAGTTCCAACACCTTCCTTGTTTCTCACATATAAAGTTGCTTCACTTGAGCTTCTGTGAAAGCCACAGTGAATCAAATATGTGTTAATTTCACCATACCAGGCCCTTGGTGCCTGTTTTAGACCATAAAGAGCTTTTCTCAACCTATACACCTTGTCTTCAGCCCCTTTAATAACAAAACCATCAGGTTGATCCACATATACCTCCTCCTCGAGAACACCATTTAGAAAGGCTGATTTAACATCCAATTGCCACAGTTTCCAACCTTTCTATGCAGCCAGAGCAATGAGTGTCCTTATAGTATCTAACCTTGCCACTAGAGCAAAGGTTTCATTGAAATCAAGCCCTGGTTTCTGTGTGTAACCCTTGGCTACAAGCCTTGCCTTGTGCTTTTGAATGGAGCCATCAAGGTTCAGCTTTGTTTTATATATCCACTTTACTCCCACAACTGGTTTGCTACTTGGTTTGTCAACTAATTCCCAAGTGGAATTCTTTTCAATCATCAACATCTCTTCTGTCATGGCCTTTTTCCAAGCTTCATCTTTGACTGCCTCACTGAAATCTTCAGGTTCAATGATACTCATATTGCATTGAGCATATACCTCATCCAGACTTTTCCATTTCTGTGGAGTATGATCATAAGTTCCAGAGATTGAAACTTGAGACCCCAGAGAATCAGATTCCTGAGATGCTTGTTACTTGTGATCTCAGAGGAGATTGCATAGACCGATGTGAATCACATGACTCAGGATCTAACTCAGATATCCTTGTGCTTCTTTCATCGTCCCAAGGAATAGAGACTTGAACTGACTCATTAGTTTCCCAGTCCCACATTGCTTTCTCATCAAAGATTACACCCCTTGACAATTCAACCGTTTGAGTTTTCAAGTTGAAAACCCTATATCCCTTTTCACAGTTGCCATATCCAACAAATACTCCTTTCTCACTAGTTTCCTCTAATTTGTGTCTTTTCTGTGAAGGAATGTGAATGTAACACATAGAACCAAATATCTTTAAGTGTCTAACTCCTGGTTTCCTTCCACTAAATGCCTCAAATGGAGTTATGTTGTTCACAGCACTTGTTGGACATCGATTCTGCAAATACACAGCTGTATTCACAGCTTCAGCCCAAAACTTCAAGGGAATCTTCTTTTCAAACATCATTGTCCTAGCCATTTCGATCACAGTACGGTTCTTTCTCTCTGCAACTCCATTTTGTTGTGGAGAGTAAGCAATAGTCAACTGCCTTTCTAGTCCCATGTCTTCACAAAACTTAGAAAACTCCAGAGATGTGTATTCTCCACCCCTATCACTCCTGAGTTTCTTAATTTGATAGCCACTTTGTAGCTCAACTATGGATTTAAAACGCTTGAAAATGTTGAAGACTTGTGACTTGTGCTGCAAAAAAAACACCCAACACATTCTAGTGTGATCATTAATAAAAATAAGAAAGAATTTGTTCCCTCCGAGAGTAGTAGTCTTCATTGGACCGCATATATCAGAGTGAATCAGTTATAGAGGTTGTGATGCTCTCCAAACCTTTTCCTTATCAAATGGTTCCCTGTGACCTTTCCCTATAGCACATCCAGAGCAAACATGCTCAGAGATTTGTAGTTTAGGTAAACCCTGCACCATTTCTTTGTCTTGCAGGAGCATCAAACTAATGTAGTTTAGATGTTCATATCTTCTATGCCACAGCCAAGACGACTCTTCAATAGTTGCTTTATTAACCATGTGAGGATTGACATATTCCATACTTAAGGGAAAGCATCTGTTTCCTTTCATTGGAACTCGTGCAATCAAATCCTCCATCTGTCTATCTCCATATATATCAACCATATTATCACCAAACATAAGCCAATATCCATGTTCTACCATCTGCCCCACACTCAATAAGTTTTCATCCAAACCAGGTACAATCATAACCTCCTTGATATATCTAGTTACACCCTTCATTTCTATAACCAATGTGCCTTTACCTATTGACTGCACTAAATTTCCAGTACCCATTTTCACTCTACACTTCACAGTTTTATCAACATCAATAAGCAAAGATTCTTGAGAGGTCATATGATTGCTACATGCACTATCCACATACCATATATTCATGTTATTTCCAATGGTAGCAGAATGACAGGCATAAAACATGATTGCAGGTTCTGTTACTTGATTGGCAAAGTTTGCAAGCTTTCCAGTCTTATTTGATTGATCACAGTCCTTGATGAGGTGACCAAATCGATTGCAACCATGACATTTTGGCTTCCCTTTGAACCAACATTCACCATAGTGAAGCTTATCACAATGTTTGCATTTTCCCTTTGCCTGATCATATTTCCACCTTGATTGACAGAGTTCTGAGGTTTTGGATCCCATTTCTTAGCCTTCAATTTCCAGTTTTTCTTTGGTTTAGAGTTACCAAAAGAGGGATTTGACACTGAGTTCCCTTGGGATTACACTCATACTACTGAAAACCTTCAGTGGTACTCTCAGCATGCCTACTGTCGTTGAGCAAATCCTTTTCAATGCAGCAATAACTTCTTGCACCTCAATAGTTTCAATATCCTTAGTTTGCTCGATCACATAGCAAACAGGATCAAATTCTTTAGTCAAGCTTATAAGCAGTTTCTGAACCAAACGCTCTCTGTGATCTTCCCATAACCCTTCATCTGATTCACCAACTCGAGAAGACGGAGTGAGATACACAGACAAGGTTTCATCATCCTTCATCCTTGTGTACTCGAAATCACGGCGTAGACTCTGCAACTTAATGGATCTCACTTGCTTGTCGCCATGAAATTCCTGGTGTAAAACATCTCAAGCACCCTTTGAGGTTTCTTCGTTTGAGATTCTGGGAAAAATGTCATCCGAAACAGCTCCTTGGATAATACCCAGTGCCTTAGCATCCTTCATTAGCTTTTCATTTAGAGATCCTTTCTCTGATTCCGATGAACCTTTATCTCCAACCTTCTTATCTTTCAAATCTGGAATTTCAAACCCTTTTTCAACTAAATCCCAGATCCCATGTGATCTGAAAATAGTTCTCATTCGGATCTTCCAAAATTCATAGTTTTCACCATTGAATATTGGAGCCCGGAGATCACTGCTACCTGACCCAGCCATCTGAAAACTGAATCGATGAGTTGAACTGGAAATTTCACGTTGGATTTCCGAGCACAACCTTCACAGATCGACGCCCCGATTCTATACAACCTGGGCTCTTGATACCATGTTGAGATTTGATCAGTATTTCATTAACAAACTCTTGGATTACAAAGGGGCAACCGAATGTAGAGAGAGAGCGAAAACTGAAGTGAGAAAAAAAAAGGAATAATCACAGCAACATCCTCTGCATTGCAGAAAGATGAAAAATTCATTCATATAGATCATTTCCTTACATCAGTCATCACAACCGTTGAAAACATAAGCCATTGTGAGTATGACACATGGCACTCACAAGGCATGTGAGCCATTGAAGATGAAGCCTGATCTAAGTCCCTACACTTGGCATATGAGCACAAGTGATCACAACAGAGAACATCAAAACACTAAGCAAAGATAAACTGAATAAGTAAATCATTTACTAACAAGAAATTAGTAAACAATTTACTTTTCAACACTCCCTTCTAAATTGTTAACTGATTTCACACCAAGTAAGCTTCTCAAGTAGTTGAATTTGACCTTGGGAAGAGCCTTGGTAAAGATGTCTGCAATCTGTTCTTCACTCTTGCAGTAAATCAAATCGACCACTCCTTCTTGAATTGCATCTCTAATGAAATGAAACTTTCTGTCAATATGCTTAGTCCTTTGGTGAAACACCGGATTCTTTGACATGGCTATAGCTGATGTGTTGTCACAGAATAAAGAAGTTGCTGCAGCTTGCTCTTCTCCAAAGTCTTTGAGTACAAACCTAAGCCAAATGGCCTGTGTAGTTGCTTCAGCTGCGCTAACATACTCTGCTTCAGCAGTTGAAAGTGCTACACTGTACTGCTTAACTGAAGCCCATGAGAATGCTTCGCTCCCAAATGAGAAAGCATACCTTGAGGTGCTTTTCATATCCTCCTCAGATCCACTCCAGTCGCTGTCACAGTAGCCAATCAACAAAGCAGATTTTCCAATCACATATTCAATCCCAAAATCCATCGTTCCTTGAATGTATCTTAGCACTCTTTTAGCAGCCCCATAATGTTTCTTTGTAGGTTTGTGCATAAATCGTGCAAGCAAACTAGCAGAGAACATAATATCTGGCCTAGTTGCTGTTAAATACAGCAGGCTTCCAACAATTTTCCTGTATTCACACTCATCTGCAGGTTCACTTCCATCTTCTCTTCTCAGCTTATCAGTTGCAACTAATGGAGTGCTCACTGGCTTGCAGTCTTTGAGCCCAAATTTCTCTAAAATAGTTAGAGCATAGTTTTTCTGATGTATAAATATACTCCCTTCAGTTTGTGTTACCCCCATTCCAAGGAAGTGATGGAGTAAACCCAAATATGACATCTCATATTTGCACATCATTTATGCCTTGAATTCTTCCATCATTTCTACACTACTTCCTGTGTATACAATATCATCAACATAGATTGACACAATCAAAGTTCCAACACCTTCCTTGTTTCTCACATATAAAGTTGCTTCACTTGAGCTTCTGTGAAAGCCACAGTGAATCAAATATGTGTTAATTTCACCATACCAGGCCCTTGGTGCCTGTTTTAGACCATAAAGAGCTTTTCTCAACCTATACACCTTGTCTTCAGCCCCTTTAATAACAAAACCATCAGGTTGATCCACATATACCTCCTCCTCGAGAACACCATTTAGAAAGGCTGATTTAACATCCAATTGCCACAGTTTCCAACCTTTGTGTGCAGCCAGAGCAATGAGTGTCCTTATAGTATCTAACCTTGCCACTAGAACAAAGGTTTCATTGAAATCAAGCCCTGGTTTCTATGTGTAACCCTTGGCTACAAGCCTTGCCTTGTGCTTTTGAATGGAGCCATCAAGGTTCAGCTTTGTTTTATATATCCACTTTACTCCCACAACTGGTTTGCTACTTGGTCTGTCAACTAATTCCCAAGTGGAATTCTTTTCAATCATCAACATCTCTTATGTCATGGCCTTTTTCCAAGCTTCATCTTTGACCGCCTCACTGAAATCTTCAGGTTCAATGATACTCATATTGCATTGAGCATATACCTCATCCAGACTTTTCCATTTCTGTGGAGTATGATCATAAGTTCCTGAGATTGAAACTTGAGACCCCAGAGAATCAGATTCCTAAGATGCTTGCAGATCTCTAGTTACTTGTGATCTCAGAGGAGATTGCATAGACCGAGGTGAATCACATGACTCAGGATCTAACTTAGATATCCTTGTGCTTCTTTCATCGTCCCAAGGAACAGAGACTTGAACTGACTCATTAGTTTCCCAGTCCCACATTGCTTTCTCATCAAAGATTACACTCCTTGACAATTCAACCTTTTGAGTTTTCAAGTTGAAAACCCTATATCCCTTTTCACAGTTGCCATATCCAACAAATACTCCCTTCTCACTAGTTTCCTCTAATTTGTGTCTTTTCTGTGAAGGAATGTGAATGTAACACATAGAACCAAATATCTTTAAGTGTCTGACTCCTGGTTTCCTTCCACTAAATGCCTCAAATGGAGTTATGTTGTTCACAGCACTTGTTGGACATCGATTCTGCAAATACACAGCTGTATTCACAGCTTCAGCCCAAAACTTCAAGGGAATCTTCTTTTCAAACATCATTGTCCTAGCCATTTCGATCACAGTACGGTTCTTTCTCTCTGCAACTCCATTTTGTTGTGGAGAGTAAGCAATAGTCAACTGCCTTTCTAGTCCAATGTCTTCACAAAACTTAGAAAACTCCACAGATGTGTATTCTCAACCCCTATCACTCCTGAGTTTCTTAATTTGATAGCCACTTTGCAGCTCAACCATGGATTTAAAACGCTTGAAAATGTTGAAGACTTGTGACTTGTGCTGCAGAAAAAACACCCAACACATTCTAGTGTGATCATCAATAAAAATAAGAAAGAATCTGTTCCCTCCGAGAGTAGTAGTCTTCATTGGACCGCATATATTAGAGTGAATCAGTTCTAGAGGTTGTGATGCTCTCCAAGCCTTTTCCTTATCAAATGGTTCCCTGTGACCTTTCCCTGTAGCACATCCAGAGCAAACATGCTCAGAGATTTGTAGTTTAGGTAAACCCTGCACCATTTCTTTGTCTTGCAGGAGCATCAAACAAATGTAGTTTAGATGTCCATATCTTCTATGCCACAGCCAAGACGACTTTTCAATAGTTGCTTTATTAACCATGTGAGGATTGACATATTCCATACTTAAGGGAAAGCATCTGTTTCCTTTCATTGGAACTCGTGCAATCAAATCCTCCATCTGTCTATCTCCATATATATCAACCATATTATCACCAAACATAAGCCAATATCCATGTTCTACCATCTGCCCCACACTCAATAAGTTTTCATCCAAACCAGGTACAATCATAACCTCCTTGATATATCTAGTTACACCTTTCATTTCTATAACCAATGTGCCTTTACCTATTGACTGCACTAAATTTCCAGTACCCATTTTCACTCTACACTTCACAGTTTTATCAACATCAATAAGCAAAGATTCTTGAGAGGTCATATGATTGCTACATGCACTATCCACATACCATATATTCATGTTATTTCCAATGGTAGCAGAATGACAGGCATAAAACATGATTGCAGGTTCTGTTACTTGATTGGCAAAGTTTGCAAGCTTTCCAGTCTTGTTTGATTGATCACAGTCCTTGATGAGGTGACCAAATCGATTGCAACCATGACATTTTGGCTTCCCTTTGAACCAACATTCACCATAGTGAAGCTTATCACAATGTTTGCATTTTCCTTTTGCCTGATCATATTTTCCACCTTGATTGACAGAGTTCTGAGGTTTTGGATCCCATTTCTTACCCTTCGATTTCCAGTTTTTCTTTGGTTTAGAGTTACCAAAAGAGGGATTTGACTGAGTTCCCTTTGGATTTACACTCATACTACTGAAAGCCTTCTCAATGGTACTCTCAGCATGCCTATCAAGACGCTGAGCAAATCCTCTCAATGCAGCAATAACTTCTTGCACCTTAATAGTTTCAATATCCTTAGTTTGCTCGATCACATAACAAACAGGATCAAATTCTTTGGTCAAGCTTATAAGCAGTTTCTGAACCAAACGCTCTCTAGGTAGATCTTCCCCATAACCCTTCATCTGATTCACCAACTCGAGAAGATGAGTGAGATACACAGACAAGGTTTCATCATCCTTCATCCTTGTGTACTCGAAATCACGGCGTAGACTCTGCAACTTAATGGATCTCACTTGCTTGTCGCCATGAAATTCCTGGTGTAAAACATCTCAAGCACCCTTTGAGGTTTCTTCGTTTGAGATTCTGGGAAAAATGTCATCCGAAACAGCTCCTTGGATAATACCCAGTGCCTTAGCATCCTTCATTAGCTTTTCATTTAGAGATCCTTTCTCTGATTCCGATGAACCTTTATCTCCAACCTTCTTATCTTTCAAATCTGGAATTTCAAACCCTTTTTCAACTAAATCCCAGATCCCATGTGATCTGAAAATAGTTCTCATTCGGATCTTCCAAAATTCATAGTTTTCACCATTGAATATTGGAGCCCGGAGATCACTGCTACCTGACCCAGCCATCTGAAAACTGAATCGATGAGTTGAACTGGAAATTTCACGTTGGATTTCCGAGCACAACCTTCACAGATCGACGCCCCGATTCTATACAACCTGGGCTCTTGATACCATGTTGAGATTTGATCAGTATTTCATTAACAAACTCTTGGATTACAAAGGGGCAACCGAATGTAGAGAGAGAGCGAAAACTGAAGTGAGAAAAAAAAAGGAATAATCACAGCAACATCCTCTGCATTGCAGAAAGATGAAAAATTCATTCATATAGATCATTTCCTTACATCAGTCATCACAACCGTTGAAAACATAAGCCATTGTGAGTATGACACATGGCACTCACAAGGCATGTGAGCCATTGAAGATGAAGCCTGATCTAAGTCCCTACACTTGGCATATGAGCACAAGTGATCACAACAGAGAACATCAAAACACTAAGCAAAGATAAACTGAATAAGTAAATCATTTACTAACAAGAAATTAGTAAACAATTTACTTTTCAACACTCCCTTCTAAATTGTTAACTGATTTCACACCAAGTAAGCTTCTCAAGTAGTTGAATTTGACCTTGGGAAGAGCCTTGGTAAAGATGTCTGCAATCTGTTCTTCACTCTTGCAGTAAATCAAATCGACCACTCCTTCTTGAATTGCATCTCTAATGAAATGAAACTTTCTGTCAATATGCTTAGTCCTTTGGTGAAACACCGGATTCTTTGACATGGCTATAGCTGATGTGTTGTCACAGAATAAAGAAGTTGCTGCAGCTTGCTCTTCTCCAAAGTCTTTGAGTACAAACCTAAGCCAAATGGCCTGTGTAGTTGCTTCAGCTGCGCTAACATACTCTGCTTCAGCAGTTGAAAGTGCTACACTGTACTGCTTAACTGAAGCCCATGAGAATGCTTCGCTCCCAAATGAGAAAGCATACCTTGAGGTGCTTTTCATATCCTCCTCAGATCCACTCCAGTCGCTGTCACAGTAGCCAATCAACAAAGCAGATTTTCCAATCACATATTCAATCCCAAAATCCATCGTTCCTTGAATGTATCTTAGCACTCTTTTAGCAGCCCCATAATGTTTCTTTGTAGGTTTGTGCATAAATCGTGCAAGCAAACTAGCAGAGAACATAATATCTGGCCTAGTTGCTGTTAAATACAGCAGGCTTCCAACAATTTTCCTGTATTCACACTCATCTGCAGGTTCACTTCCATCTTCTCTTCTCAGCTTATCAGTTGCAACTAATGGAGTGCTCACTGGCTTGCAGTCTTTGAGCCCAAATTTCTCTAAAATAGTTAGAGCATAGTTTTTCTGTGAATCCAGGGCGGTGATCTGCTCCTGGGGTTTTATGAACTCAAGAAAGCTTCTGACATGGGAAAGTTAAGCACGGAACGCCTACTCAACCTGCTCTCAAGGCAAGAATTTTTGCCTCTGTTCTCTCGGACTTCAATATTGCTCTCTCAGCGAATTATCTTAACCTGTGGTTAGAGATGACAAAACATACATTAAAATCTAATGAAGCTTTGTATCAGGAGCAATTGAAAACTTTCAAAACCAATCTTATTGGACGGTTATTACTACGAAAGGGTTCTCAACTCCTTTGAAGACTGATGCTCTGAAAGGATTACTGGCAACCGTGTGGAAGCCTTCCGCACCATGGCGTCTAGTGCCGCTGGGCAAAGGTTATTTTGACATTCACTTTACGAGATGACACGAGGAGTGTTTGGGGAGGGGGGACTTGTACTCTTGATAATGGCATTTTCCTGTTGTCTCAATGGCAGCCAGATTTTGTGCCAGGCGATGTTCTTCCGCAAACACATGCTCAAATTTGGGTTAAGTTTTATGGCCTGAGTCAAGATTATTGGCATCCACAACATCTCATGGAGATTGCACGTGGGGTGGGCACTCCATTACAAATTGACAAGGCTGCAAAAGAAAGGCAAATTGGATACTGTGCTAGGATTTTGGTTGATGTTGATCTTGAGAGTGATTTGCCTTTTTCGTTGATGGTTGAAAGAAAAGCTCATTGTTTTTCCATTGATGTTGTCTATGAAAATCTCCCCGATAAGTGCAGTCATTGTGGTTTGGTCGGGCACTTTGTTGGTCGTTTTCGTCATTTGCATGGTCCGAAGGAGCATAGAGCTCGTTCTCAAACTAGAGATGGGGTTGAGCAACGTGGAAGAAATTCCCGCATTTCTCTCAGTGTTGTGCGTCAAGAGTACAGAGTTAAAGTTCCTAATGTTGCAACCAAAGACGCTAATGTGGATGCAGATACAAGAGTTGCAACTAATGCAATGATTGTTTCCACTGGTGGCACCGTCGACATGGCAGATTTTAATATTGAAGTCCCTGAGGTTGCATATATATAAGGAAATAAATAATATTAACATGGGCATAAATTGCACCATGCATGATGGAAACAATTCTCATGGAGCTCTTTCTAATATGAATGATCAGGTTGTTCAATTTGCACAAGATATTATTGAAAATGCAGTAAATGCAGAATTAGAGTAGCTCTTTCCCAGCGTGTGGTGGACCAACCATCCGAACCTTTGTTATTAAAGTCAACCCATGTTGGTAATGATGATAGCATTGCCTCTTCGGAAGAGTATGAAGCTATTGATGAGAATACGAAGGTCACTACTAATTGGCATGACTTGGTTGAGAATGAACGAAAAGAGGGGGCTACAGTGAGTCCGTCTGGAGAACAATTAGAAATTCAAGCTATTAATTCTTGGATTGAAAATGGTGGCGTTGATGCAAATGTTGATTCTATGACTCTAGTCCTTTCTAAGAGTCAAAAAAGGCAACTACGGAAAAAGCAAAGAGATGAAAATCAGCAGCATACCCAGCCAGATCTTGGGGACCTTCTCATCGTCTTGATCTATGAAGGTAATTTATTGGAATTTTAGGGAATTAGCAAATAGTCCCACACGACGTGCTCTTCGCAATATGGTAAGAAAGCATTCTCCGGATTTTTTGTGTTTAGCTGAGCCTATGACTTCTTTGGTTAAGATTCCGGCTTCTTATTGGAATTCAATTGGCATGACTCTGTTGGGTGTCAATGATCGAGGTCAATCTTTTCCAAATATTTGGGTGTTTCACTCTATTAATAATTTATCTCCAACTGTGTGCTCTTCTTCTGGTCAGCATCTTTTTGTGCAGTTTTTGGTTGGGAATATAATACAAGGTCTCGTTTTTGTTTATGCTGCAACGACTGTTTGTGGAGAGTGTAGAAATGGTACCAGGTATATATTGTTTGGTTGATAAAGCTTTAAGCTTTCAAATGTATTTTCAGAAAGCTAAAACGTATTTCAGAGAGAGAGAGAGCTTGAGAGGAAGCAAGAGTCTGTATTTCTTGATATTGAACAATAAGAATTACAATGAATATAAATCTCATTGCTTATGCAAGCATTGATGGTTCTGCACAGAGTACACAGACACAGTTCTGTCCATGCAGACCATGAAAGTGACAGAACAGACTAACAGCTGTATACAGGACAAAACCAACAGCTGTAGCTGTCTGAAACATACAAGAAACAAACGACTAAACAAACTAGCCGTTGCATGCTATACTAAAAACAGCAAACTTCAAGTCTTTAGTTTCTTGCTTCATTTGGAAGTCATCGGAATGCATCTGACTCCATCGGGTTGCTTCTTAGCTTCCATCGGGTTGCTTCTTAGCTTCCATCGAGTTGCTCCTTAGCTTCCATCGGGTTGCTCCCTTCAACTTCATCTGCAGGATTGACTACTGCAGGTTGGAAGTTTAAGCTTGTAGCAGCTTACTTCTCAACAGCCTCTCCTAAGCTGCTTACTGGCTTAACTCCAAGCCTCAATCTCAGTTGATTGAATCTGTCCTTCGGTAGGGCCTTTGTATAGATGTCTGCAAGTTGTTCTTCACTTCTGCAGAATTGTAGGTCAATCACCCCTTCTTGCAGAGCTTCTCTTATTGAGTGATATCTTCGGTTTATGTGTCTAGTTCTCTGATGAAAGACGAGATTCTTCGCCATAGATGTAGCTGACATATTATCACATAACAAAGGTGTTGCCTGTGTCTTCATTTCCCCAAAATCATCAAGAACGAACCTCAGCCAAATTGACTGTGCTGTTGCCTCTGATGCTGAGACATACTCAGCTTCAGCAGTAGATAGTGCAATTGTATTTTGCTTCACAGATGCCGAAGAGAATACTCCACTACCAAAGCTAAAAGCATAGCCAGACGTGCTTCTGCTATCATCCTCACTTCCTGCCCAATCTGCATCACATAATCCAATAAGGATTGCAGATTTGTCTTTCACATACTCAATGCCATAGTTGAGGGTTCCTTGCACATATCTCAATACTCTTCGTGCAACTCCCATATGTTTCTTGGTAGGATTGCTCATGAACCTCAATAACAGACTTGCAACATACATTAGATCAGGTCTAGTTGCTGTTAGGTACAAAAGACTTCCCACTATTTTTCTGTAAAGTCCTTCATCAGCTAGATCACTTCCATCCACCTTCTTGAGTTTTTCACTAGTAGGCAATGGAATGGATACTGGTTTGCAGTCCTCAAGTCCAAATTTTGCAAGTAAGGACTTGGCATACTTACTCTGATGTATGAATACTCCTCGATCATTGTAGTATCCCCATGCCTACAGGTAAATGGTGTAGAGTCCAAGACCCAAATTTCCATACTTCTACATCATTTCTCTTTTGAACTCCTGGCCAACATCTTCTCATCAGCTTCCTAATAGACAATGTCATCAACATATATTGAGACAATTATTAAATCTCCTTCACTATCTCGATCTTGTATATGAGTGCCTTCACTAGGAAGCTTCAGAACTTACACCGAGAGAGATATGCATCATCTCACCTGCACTGTGCTCTGTGCACTGCTTAAGTCCGCATAGTGGCCTTCCTTAATCCTGTGTACTCCTCTAAGAGCCGCATTCTTCACTTCAAAACCTTCAAATGCGCTTCAATATATAATTTTTCTATTTAGTATACCTATTCAGAATATCGGATTTCAACATCCAATCGAATAGCTTCCAACCCTTTTCTCAGCTACAAGAGCAATAAGGGTTCGATTGTGGTCTAACCTTGCAACAGTGCAAAAGGTTTCATTGTAATCAATCCCAGTTTCGCGGCATACCCTTTGGCTACAAGTCTTGCCTATGCTTTCAACTGCTCCATTCGCATTAAGTTTGGTCTTGAACACCCATTTTACCACCTATAACAGTTTATCGCCGGCTCTCTCAACGAAGTTCCTAAGTGTCATTTTTTTCAATCATCTCTAACTCAACCTTCATAGCTTCTTTTTGCCAAGCTATACCACTTTACGCTTCTGATAGTTCTCGGCCTCTATAATGCACATGTGACACCTTGTATATATATCTTCCGTGAGTTTTCAACTTTACCGAGGGAGCTAGGATGTGGAACCTTGAATGTGGCTTTCTCCATTTCTCTCAATCGATCATTAACAACAAAGATTTAAATGAGAACCATCGTAATCATCAAACCGGTAGCATCTCTGCTTGTTCTTCTACGACTTCATCTTCAGCTCCATTTCTTCAAGATTGAAGGGTATTGTGATAGACTCACTTCTGGTTATTCTCCCAATTCCATGACTTGTTTTCATTAAAGATCACACTTGAAAGTACAATCTTCTCGATTGCGTATCATACACCCGATCCCTTCTCTCGTCACCTTCCATATCCCATGAAGACTCCTTCTCAAGTTCTTTCATCAAACTTATTCCTCGATGTGATAGGACATGAGTATAGTATATGCAACCAAATACTTTCAAATGCTTTGTATTCCGTGTTTTCTCTCGCTCGTGGAAAGCCTAAAAGGTGTCTTGTTCGACGGCATCGCTAGAAACATCTATTTTGAAGATATACAACAGATTTCTACTACTTTGCGCCCGTAAAACCACCGCATTCTTTCTCGCCATCATGGACCTTGCCATTTCACCAATCGCTCTGATGCTTTTCCTCTCAAAGAACTCCGTTTCTCGCCGAGGAGAGTGGGCAATGGTTAGTTGCCTTCCATTCCCATGCTTGCACAAGAATCCGTAAACTCATGTGAGGTGTATTCACCACTTCGTCACTTCTCAAACTTCTTCAGACTGAACCCCACTTTGTAATTCAACAAAGACTTTGAATTTCCTTGAACACATTGAAGGTATCGTATTTGTTTCGAGAAAGTATACCCAAGACATTCTTAGAAATCATCAATGAATGTGATGAAGTACCTATTTCCTCCAATGGACGCAGATTTTGCATTGGTCCACACAAGTCTCTGTGTACCACTAAGTCGATGACTTGCTCTCCATGACTTCTCTTGTCAAATGGCCTCGTGATGTTTCCCCTAAATACAACCTTCACACACATCTTTCATTCATGCTAGTAAAGTTCAAGTGTCCAAGTCTTCAAAGCAACCAGAATCTTCAACTACTGCATGCCTTCCCTAGCAACAAAGCTTATCGATTTTTAATGAAAGAGGAAAGCATCGATTTCCCTGCCATGATCACTTTTGCTACAACATTTTGAGACTACTATCATCGAATATAATGTACCTATATTACTCCAAATAATACATAGTACCCATGCTCCACTATCCGACCAACACTCGCAGGTTTCATCCAAACCCGGAACAGCAAAACTCCATGTATATACCTTTTCCACGCCGAGTTTCAACCACTAGGTGCCTTTTACCGCTTGCTTGTACGAGATCTCCGGCCCTATTTTGACTTTGTGTGTCACAAGATTCACATGCTTAATAACACTCGACTTCGATGTCATGTGATTGTGCAGTAACTATCCACGAACCATACACTTATCTTGCATAATCGAAGAGTGACAAGCATAGAACATGGTTCCCGTGGGTTACTTCTTTCTCGCATAGTTGGCTACTTGCTTGTGACTATCACAAATCTTTGCACAAGGACCAAACCGAAGTTGCATTTTCCACACTTCTGGCTTTTCCTTTGTGTCTACACACGCCAAAAATGATACGTGACAAACTGACACTATGGTTTCACGCCACTTTGACTCGTTGCTCCCTGCTTGTTCTCAGGAATTGAACTTGTTGTTCCACCTCCTCCGTATCAATTATTCCAGCCTGAGCCATCATCATGTCGCTCACACATTTCCATTCTCGGCATTCAATTTTGATCCTTCTTGCAGCTGTCCCCGCCACTCGCGGATTCGCCTACTCGTGGGACCTTCGCCGACTAGTGCCTGATATCGAATAATACCCCACCCTCGATACCCACGTGATACCGAGTTTGGGCAGGTCGCTTCTAATACTCAGTAAGTGACGAAGCCATTAAATGCATGACAACACTTAGTTTAAGAAAAATTTAACTGTCATAAAGTTTATGGAAATTAATGCCAATATGCATTAAGTGTTCTTCTATGTACTAATTTTAATTGAAATAATATTGAATTGTTTCGAGAATTTCTATCCATAATAAAGATGGATATTATTAAAGAAACTCAATAAGAAATAGTAAACTCACATAGTAACCCTCATTTGAATTCAAAGATATTTGTAAAATCATACTATTGTAGTATAAATCAAAATGTACTTTAGGTATAATCGAAACATATATCAATATAAAATCCAGATAACAAAACGTATTTCCATAATCCTCGCTTCGCCACATATTTGATAATATGACAATAGGAAAACCAACACAAGGTATATGAGCAATCACCCATATACGTGTTGAGGAACAACTCCTCAATCCCCGTACAAGCACTTTACGCGACAACAATTTGTACTCCTACACTACTAATACACATGTAAGCACCCTGGCGCATTAACGCGCTGGCCACCCAGGTGTCCTACGTAATGGGGCCTTTTCCCAAAAAATAAACATAAACGTAAGACAAGCTTCACAGACTAAGGTATTTACCTACAATACCGGGAGTACAAGCAAGGTGTGACGCAAACATGTGGAGACTGTCCACTACTATGAGACGCGTACTACAACGAGTGAAAGCATACCAAGTGTGTTTGAAAACATACATACATATATCAAAGTGTGTAGAAGTGAAGAATATCATATACTTCATAATTTCCTACAACATTTAAACGCTGCATAAATAGCATTCTCATCGGAGTCATATATCAAATACCAATATTTATGCATACCCGAAATCATAGGGTTAAAACTTTATTTAACAATATATATCCATATATATATTCAAATCCCAAAATCATTTCCATAATATATATATATATATAATCATGCCTCAAAAACATTTAAACTCATGTAAGAAAACCATTTCATAAATATTTTCAAGCATATAAACCAAGCAATTTAAAACAAAAGTCCACTCGTGATCGAGAGTGAACGTTTCTACATGTTCTCCTCAAGTGTTGGGTTGAAGGATTACTCATTTAATAGGAAAAATATTAAAACTCCTCAATATAAATAAATAAAGCCCTTATAGAAAAAACCCAAAAATAATACTATTTAGTGAAAACGAGCTTCGCCTGGTAAACCTTGCCGCTGCCGCGACGCGCCGCCACGCTGCCGTGAAATCCACGGACGCGCGCCACGCTCCGAGGAGCCGCCACACGGCCACGCTGGGCCGCACGCTTCTCCGGCATGCGTTGCCACGCCCGTACGCGTTGCCACGCCCGCACGCGGTTGCCATGCGCCTGCACACGCTGGTGACGCTATCTCACATCGCTACGTCACGCCGCCCACGCTACCGGCCGACGCCGCATCAAGTAGATTTAATTCAATATACCTTTCGGGATTTTTAATATTATGACGCTGCCGGGAATATTCGCTACCGCGACGTAATATTCCTTCTTCTTCCTCTCGCCAAGTCGCCAGAGCCGCCACGGTGTCGCCGCCCTCCGCCTCGGTTCGGCCAAATTTCTAAAAACCGGATGACCTGAACTTCAAAATTCATAACTCCTTCATTCCTCGCCTAAATTCAACGTACATATATATCAAAATGAAGGTATTGGATGAGTACAATATTTTTCATACCAATTTGGGGCCCGAAAAATGGCCGGAGTTGGCCTGAAATTGGCCGGAGTTTCTCGGGAAACCCTAATTCCGCTCTCCTTCAAAACCGGCACTAAATTCCAAGTGCTCTTTGCGTCAAATTTGAACCTACTCAATGTAATAAACCAATGGTAATGGTTTCAAGGCTTACCTAAGTCGATTTTCATTGTACAAAACTTGAATGGCGCTTTGTCGTTGGCCCGACGCGTTTGGACGACGTCGTAGTTTGGGGATTCTCGAAATCAAGGCCTTCGGGCTCTTCTTCCAAAATGACAAGACGCATCGTATCAATGGCTATAGTCTCGTGTCTCTGGCTGATGGTTTTGTGATTCGGCCCAAAATCTAGGTTTCGTGTATGGTTTGTGAGTTTTGGCCGAGAGAATGGGAGAGAGAGAGGGAGGAGAAATCGTGTAGCAAGCCTTAGTCAACCCAAAACCCTAATTAACAAACGTGGTGTGAAAATTACTAAATGCCCCTACACTTTAAAGATCCGTAAACGTCAGCTTTAACCCAAATTGAGTTCGCCATACCCACATGTTTGTATCAACTAATACCATCAATATGCAAAGAAATAAATTTTCACATGTCGCCTTCAAAAGTCAAAAGTCAACATCGGGCTTCACCAGGTATTTGGTAATTCACATAAAATTTTGGGACGGTTGTAACAGTTACTACCAACTCCTTTGGTACTACTAAACGCCTGGCCCCCGTTAACCTATCCCTTTCATCATGCAGTCTTCCCTTTTATCATGTGACCTCGAAGGACACACGACCTCAACTCTAATGTCATCTAGATCACGAAGTTTCTTCAATGATAGATACAATGGACTTATATCTTCTACTTAGACTCATCAATAGTTTCTGACTATCCTTTTTCTCAAGCACATCTTCACCAAGTGATTTCAGCTGTTTATAATTCCAAAAATCTAGCCAAAATAATCATCTAGACTTTCACCATCCGCCATTCTCATATTCAAAATCGCTTCTTACTACTTCTTGGAGTTTAATAAACCCTCTTACCTTTTTGTCTCCTCTCGAACTCTCTTCTCTCAAAATGTCCCAAGCTCCTTTTGCAGCCTCTCAAGCTCGATGCGTAGGAAAGAGCTCATCGCTAATGCCTGTACGAGACTCAACGCCTTGGCATTTTTTAATTGCCTTTCTCTCGGAAATGGTAGGTGCTTTCCCCGGAATTCTTGCTCTCAACCATGCTTCTTCATCTCCCGATCCTTCTTCCTCCCGAGTACCGGGCCGTGATGTGATGTGGTTGTGGCTCTATTCTACTACATCCCATGTGTCGTGTGCTATGAGGATAGTCTCCATTTTGACAAAATTTCAAACATCGTAGTTCGCACTATCAAACCGCGAGTTCGTAAATCTCCACCAAGAACCCGATCCCACCATTTTCTTGTTGGATATCAATAAACTAACAAATAATAAGAACCACCTTTATCCCTTGTCAGAACTTTCCAAAGAATATCTCTTCACGCTTTATGCTCCTCTCAGAATCGTGACGATAAATGATACCTGCAGAAATGGCACTGTACATATATTGCTTGGTTGATGCTTTAAGCTTTCAAATGTATTTTCGTGAAGCTAAATGTATTTCAGAGAGAGAGAGAGCTTGAGAGGAAGCAAGAGTCTCGTATTTTTTGGATATTGAACAATAAGAATCACAATGAATATAAATCTCATTGCTTATGCTACTGATGGTTCTCGCACGCAGCACACGCACACGTCATTCATGCGCATCATGAAAGTGACGAATGCACTACCACCAGATACGACAAAACCAACAAAGCCAGTCGTCTGAACATACAAGAAAAACAAACGACTAAACAAACTAGCCGCTGCACGCTACTAAAAACAAGAAACTTCAAGTCTTTAGTTTCTGCTTCATTTTAAAGTCATCGAATGCATCCGACCTTACCCAAGCTGGTTCTTAGCTTCCATCGGTTGCTTTTTAGCTTCCATTGGCCACTCCTTAGCTTCCATCGGGTTGCTCCCTTCAACTTCATCTCACAGGATTGACTACTACAGTTGGAAGTTTGCTTGTAGTACTACTTCTCAACAGAGAGCCCACTTTGTGGTCTTCTCTTGAACAAATGTCCAATGTGATTTTCAGGTCTTTTCTGGTAGTGGGTGATTTCCAATGCAGTTCTTAGAGCTCATGAGGAAAGTGGTGGTAATTTGCCTAGACAAGTTTCTTCTGCTGATTTTCAAAATAAGGGCTGATGTCTGCAACTTAGTGCAAATTGATTTTAAAGGGTTTCCATTTACCTGGACAAACGAGCGGAATTGCTTCACACATTGAGATGTTATTGACAGATGTTTTGTTCTCTTCCTCGTGGTTAGACTCGTGGCAAGTTACAAGCATCTGGCCATATACCTTTTCTGTTTTCAAATAAGTTTGCCAGAGCATTCTTCTTTTTGTGCAAATGGCTAGAGAGGCTTGGAATACTTTTCAGGTTTATGGTTGTCCAATGTTTATTCTCCAAAAGCTTAAGCTTTTAAAGCCAATTTTGAAGCAGGAATATTAATGTTTTTAGAAATGTTCATGCTACTGCTGATAGAGCACGGAAACCTTAGAAACATTCAGGAAACTATTTCTCTTGGAGGGTTTTTTGACGAACGGTACACACAGGAAATTTGTGCTCATGAAAAGTTATCGCATGCGTTATTAGTTCAGGAAAAATTTTGGGCTGCAAAAAGCTAAGGTAAAATGGGTTACACAGGAGACAGAAATACTAGTTACTTTCTCATACTTGCCAAAAAATTAGAAGGCCTGCCTCACATATCTTCACTGTGATTGATATCGATTTGGTAGATGATCCTCAGAGAAATGGTAAATTTGCATATATTATTTGGTTGATGAAGCTTTTAAGCTTTCAAATGTATTTAAGGGGAGAATGAAAATCTATTTTAGAGAGAGGAAAGAGGAGCAAGAGTTTGTATATTTCTTGGATGTATTGAACAATGAGAATTACAAATGCATATATCCTTATTACATCTGCAAGCATTGGTGGTCTTGGGTACAAAGGACACAGCATACGCTTTTGTCCATGCGTTGTTACAACCCGTCCCAAAATTTTATGTGAAACTACCAAAATAATTCTAGTGACCAATGTTGACTTTTGTTGACTTTTCGAGACGATCCAGAAATTTTATTTCTTTACTTATTCAAATAGTACTGGCCAATACGAACACGTGGACGCAAGCGGAACTCAATCAAGTTAAAACGAACGTTTTTACTAAACTTTGTGCCAGAAAAAGATTTTGGGCAATTTCACACCCGTAAAGTACCAGATTTAGCTATTACAGAAGCAACCCCTTTACTAATCTTTGTATTGATTTTCTTTTTCTTTCTTTATCCAAAATAAACTTTTGTTCTCAGTCCATCTCTTCACTGCAGTATTGGATCATTTCTAAATTTTATTATCATTGGGCTTAAGAATCTATTTAATTTTACCTTTCTTTTTCTTTTCTTAATAGAGTTTTAATTTTGCGATTTCAACAAATCCGACCTTCCCTTTCCCAAAATCTCCATCAAAACATGTCGACAAGGAAGCCTTCATGCACAAAACCCAAAACCCCGCAACCACCCTCTTCCCAGCTTACATAAGTCAAACATGGCTGCAACGGCTACAAGTCCATCCAAAAATCCTCAAACTGCCCAAACTGAAACAAGAACAAGCGTGTGGATTCACGAAACAAAGATATCTAGATGTAATTTCTGTAATGGGTTCGAAGGTAGACTCTATCATTGTTTGATTTGCTCTTCGATTTCGTGTTCGAATCAGCAGTTCTGCATGCTCCAGCTGGGAAATCGGCCACGATCGGCTGTCGATGTCGAAAGGGCCGAGCTTTTCATGCGTGCTCCGATCAGGCCTACGATCCTGATTTCGATAAGTCCGTGATAGCTAAGAACATGTTGGACTTGCCTTGCTGCAAATAGGGCAGATGGGGAGAGACTGTTATGAAACAAACAGTTTTCAATTCGTCCAAAAAGTTGGAACCATGTCTGCGGTCCCGTAGTATCACTCTTGAAATTTTGGCAGTGCTCGGGCGGTAATGTTCAATGGAAATTTTGTCCCCCCGGGATTCTTGATTTCTGCCCATATATTATGTCTTGGAGGAGAAAACAACAATCTCAAAGAGGATTATTCAGGAGACAAGCTTTTGGACAATGAAGAAAGCTATGGTAGACTTGTGGTAGCTTGCTACTGCTGCAGCTGGTGTTCCACTGTTTGAGATTTATTTAACAGCAGCTAAGAATGGCGAATACAGACATCATGTAATTCTTTGACCCAACACGAGGTGAGGGCAACTACAGGGGATTTCATAATTCGATCACCAAATATCTTGACTTTTGTTTTCCTCTTTACTTGGTTTATATGCTTGAAAATACTATGAAATGGCTTTTACATGAGTTTAAATGTTTTTGAGGCATGCTTATATATATATATATATGGATATATATATATATATATATATTATGAAATGATTTGAGATTTGAATATATATGGATATATATTATTGTTTGTTTGCGCCTATGATTTCCGGTATGCATAAATATTGGTATTTGATATATGACTGGCGAGAATGCTATTTATGCAATGTTTAAATATTTGGGAAATTATGAAGTATATGATATTTCTTCGATCGCCACATGATATATGTATGTATGTTTTCAAACACACTGCCACTACGCTGTAGCACGGCCTCTCATCACCAGGGACAGTCTCTCACATGTTTGTGCTGCAATACCTTAGTGCAAAGCTTGTCTACATTTATGTTTATTTGGGAGAAAAGGCCCAGCCACTTTAAGCGATTCTCGTGTGACGCCGCTTAATGCGCAGGCAGCAACATGGTACTAGGAGTACAATTGATTGACATGTAGTGCTTGTACGATTGAGAGGTTGTTCCTCAACGCACATGGGTGATTGCACATATACCCCGCTATGGCGCTTCTTCCCCATTTATACTATCGATATTATATGATGAAAATGACTTATGAAAAATATGGAATTATTATATAAAGATTTCACGCTGAGATTTACTTCTACCTATACATATATTATAGTACGATTTGACACATACTACGATAGTATGAGTTTACAAGATACGACAAAATGCGGGTTACTAAAGAAAAGAGAAAGGTATTTTTAAAACTTTTATTTTCGTCCACTTACACCTTTGACACACCCCACCCTCCGATACCCATGTGATTCCGGAAAAGGTAGCGTGCCGGCTTCGACACTTAGTGACGAAGCCGGCTTAAATGCATGACAACACTTGTGAAAATGAAATTAAATTGTAATAAACGTTATAATTCAATGTCAATATGCATATGGTTCAGATGCATTTCAATTTGAAACAAATGGAATATAATAGTGAGCCGTTCCTAAAATCTCATCCATAACAGGGATGCATATTATTATAGAAACTAATAACAAAGATAAATCCCTACATGGTCGATATCTGGATCGTACATATACGCAGAAGTTCCCGACTCGCTGTATGCTATCTCACCATGTCCTCAAGGGGGCAAACAAAAGTGTGAGTTGGACAAAAATAAAAGTTTTCACAAACCTTTCACTTTTCAATGTATTAACTCCCTCTGCTTTGAAACCGTAGTTGTAGAAATATACTACCATAGTATAGTTCGAAAGATATTATAAACGTATAAATTGCACATTCTAAAGATGTACATTTCCGTAAGTCACAAATCATAAATATTCAATAATATAATGGAAACCGACACAAGGTATTTACGCAATCACATGCACGTTGAGGAACAAACAATCACCGCATGTCCAATAATGCTAATCAATAATTTGTACTCCTAGTACCACATGTGTCCTGGCCAAGAGCCACACACCCGAGTTACGCAGTTGGGGCCTTTTCCCCATAAACAACAAATAATAAACGTAAGACAAGTTTACCTAAGGTATTTAATGACAATACCCCCGAGTACAAAGCAAGGTGACCCATACACGTGGCAGAACCTGGCCCCACGGCCATGAGAACGTACTAACGTAGGAAAGCATACTCAGCTAAGTGGTTTGAAAACATACATACATACTCATGTGTATAGACATAGGATACAAGATTCCTTTCATAAATCCTGCAAATATTTAATATTGCATAAATAATATCTTTTCTCAAAATCACATACCAAATACCATTTCATATTTATGCAAAAGCGAGTAACATGTTGTAAAACTATATCAATATGTATAAACATATCCCAATATCCATTTAAATTCATATCCCAACATAAACCATAATAATAATAAATATAAGTTGTATAACATTTACACAGAGAGAGAGTTTAAATAAATATATAATAATCGGCGCTTTCGAAAACTATCAAAACCATAAATAAATCACTTTCATAAACATTTCCAAACATAAAAACCATCGTAGTAAAGTGTGTCCACTCCACAGTGATCTGGAGTGAAATCTCCTGCAGCCTCCTCCCCGGGTGTGCTGAGTCAAGAATTACCTATTTAAAGTCAGGATAAATTAGAACTTCTAAAATAATAATTAAAAATAGGCCTTTAAAAGAATCCCCAAAAATATGAATAATTTAGCTAAAACGGCTCAAAAAATGAATTCCTGCTCCCAAAATCCTACCGCCCACCGCTGCCGGCTACGCCAAGACGAGCCCGCCACGCCGAAACCGCCGAAAACCACTTCCACGCGTCGAAACTCCTCACGCGCCGCACGCGCTGCACTGGGAAATCCCCCGGACGCGCTTACGTACGCCAAGCCGGAAATTATCCCACGCTGGGCCAAGCCACGCCACGGCCGAAGATTTTCATCGCTGCTGCACGTGGGTTCCATCGCTACTGGCACAAGTCAAGACAAGCATGGCACGGGTCTCACGCGCTGGCTCGTAACCCACGCGTTGCCACGCGCCCCCACGCGCTCGGGCCGATTGCCAGCCTCCACGCGCCGCCGACGCGCCACGCGCCACGCCAGCCGACGCCAAGACTGTTAAGTTTAATCTTAATATACCGCTAGGAATATTCCCCTCACAAGTAGGAATATTCCGTTACCGCTAACGCAAATATCTTCCTCCTTCCTTCGCCGGGGCGAGCTCCACCCCGGCGCCGCGCCTCGGCCTCGGTTCGGCCTAACTGAAAATAATGCCGATTATGTCCCAAAACTTCAAAAATTGATTTCTTCATTCCTTTATCCAAAATTGACGTACTCATATATCAAAATTGAAGGTATTTGAGGAGTGAGAATAACATTTTTTATACCTATTTGAGGCCGGAAAGTGGCCGGAGATGGCCTGAAATTGGCCGGAAAGCTTTTCGGGGAAACCCTAATTCCGCTCTCCTTCAATATCGCACTAAATTTGGACGTGATTTTATATCAAATTGAACCTATCAATCCAACAAAGCAATGGTAATGGTCTCGAGGCTTACCTTGGTCTGGTTTGCACAAAATGGACGGACAAGCCATCAAACCGCCCGACGCTTCTGGGCTTGAACGAACGTGGTTCGAAGGTTTGAAGAACGGAATGATGTACCGGTTCAAAATGACGACGATCGCGGATCGATGGATTTTGGGCGACACGGTGGTTTTAGACTCAACTCCATTACAGGTTTCTGGTGAGTTTTTAACTTTGAGAGAAAATGGGAGAGAAAGAGAGAGGAAAAGTGGAAAAGTGACGCGCAATGGGGCGGTTGGTCATTGCAGGCCACCAAAACCCTAATTCCCATACACGGAGTGAAAATTACCAAAATGCCCCTACACTTCAAAGCTTCTCGAAAAACGCTCGCTTAACTCCGAATTGAGTTCCGCTGCGCTCCACGTTGCTCGTAGATCAATACGTAGAGTACGCCGAGAATATGTAAAGAAATAAATTTTTAGAAGTCGTCACGTAAAAGTCGCTGAAAAGTCAACATTGACCTTGGGTGGGTATTTTTGGTCATTTCACATAATTTTTGGGACGGGCTAAAATAATTTTGTTTTTGCGCCTTCAGACCTAGTGATAACGCATTTGGTGAAGTCGAGAACACGAGTGGCAGCCTCCGCATTCTATTCCCGACTCATGTAGGATTTATTATTCTTGTTCGCTTTTTTAATAATATCCATCCTCGTTATGGATAGAGATTCTAGGAACTTGATTTATTGTTTTTGTTTCCGCCTGATTCAAATTAGTACGCCCAACCTTGTGCATATTGGCATTAAATTCTTAAAACTTTATGTCAATGTAATTTACTTAACCAAGTGTTGTCATGCATTTAATGGCTTCACATCACTACTTAGGCAGTTTCCGGCCATTGACGTACCAAATCCCTAGATTCACGGGGTATCGAGGGTGGGGTCATGTGCCATGAAAGTGACAAGACAAACTAACAATTGTAGCTCAGGACAAAAACCAACAGCTTGTGCCGCTTCAAAATAAAGAAACAAACGACTCAAACAAACTTCTGTCAAAGGTAATTCACTTACTAAAAATGTAACTTCTAAATCTTAATCTTGAAAGCGATAGTTATTTGATATTTATTCTTGATCTGATTGTTTCGCTTGCATCTGATGCTCTTTGGCTTCATCTAGTTGCCCCCTTCAACTCCGACCGCGTGGATTATCATCTGCAAGCCTGGAACTAAGCCAGTAGGCAAACTTAATTCCTCAATGTGCCTCTCCTAAGCCGCGCATCGCTTCACTCCTAACTTCATTCTTAAATAATAAACGATCCTTAGGCAATGCCTTTGTAAATATGTCTCGCCAACTGCTCTTCACTTCGCAATACTTCACACATCAATAGATCCTTGCCGCAATGCTTCGATGAAATGATACTCGCTTATATGTATGGTCTTCTGATGGAAGATCGATTTCACCATTGAAATTGCCGCATATTGTCACAAAACAATGGTGTTGCCTTCGTCAGATTTCATCGAAATCATCCAAGACAAGTCTTAGCCAAATAGCTTGAGTTGTTGCTCCTACCGGGCCGGGAGCACATACTTCGCCGCAGCTTGACAATGCAATCGTGTTTGCTTTTGACCGAGGCCCATGAAAATGTGCCACTTCCAAAGTCAATGCATATCCGTGATGTGAGCTCACGTCATCTTCATCAAGCCGCCTCCAATCCGAAACACAAAATCCAATCAACATAGCATCCTTATCTCTTGTGAACTCAATGCCATAGCCGAGAGTACCCTCAATGTATCCGAGAACCTCTTACTCTACAATTCCATGTGTTTCTTCGTCAGCTACGCATGAATCTTCGATAATGCATCAGTCGCATACACATATCAAGCCCGGCTGCGCTTAGACAACAGTCGCCAACACTTTTCCCGTACAAAACTTCATCACCAATTAACTCACAACTTTCAGCTTTCTCACCGCAGGTAGAGGAATTGCTACCGACTTGCAATCCTCCAAACCAATCTTCACAAGTAGAGACTTTGCATATTTGCTTGATGTATAAACACACCTTTTATCCGATTGTAGAACCCCATTCCCAAGAAATGATGTAAGAGTCCTAAATCGGGCCATCTCATACTAAAGATGAGTATGTATGTATGTTTTCAAACACACTTGGTATGCTTTCACTACGTTGTGGTACCGTCTCACTACCAGGACAAGTCCACATGTTCAGTCACACGCACCGTACTCTGTGGGTATTGTCCGTAAATACCTTAGTAAGCTTGTCTTACGCTTATTTTTGCTTGTGGGGAAAAGGCCCTTACCACGTAGCGACTTCGGGTGTGACGTGTCGCGGCGCAAGTGCTTACATGTGTGTGGTACTGGTGAGTACAAATTAATGGATAACGTAAAGTGCTTGTACAAAGGATTGAGAGGTTGTTCCTCAACCCGCATACAAGATCGCATATACCCTCGCTGTGGTTGGTTTTCCTTTATATATTTTATTGAATTACAATTGTGATTTACTTAATATTATACTTTTAAGTGTTTCAGCTTATACTATGAAGTACCTTTTAACTATATTATGATAGTATGTTTCTACGATTATACTCGATTTCAAATGTAGGGGTTAGTATATTGAAAGAGAAAGGTTTTGCGAAAACTTTGATTTTTGTCCACTCACACTTTTATGTTTTTTTGCTACTCTTCCAGACATAAAGTGATAGTGCATCATGGTCAAGCATCGCTGGGTATGTAAACGATCATCTATCCCGACCATGTAGGGATTTATCTTTCTTTTCGCTTATAATAATATCCATCCTCGGTTATGGATAGAGATTCTAGGAATTTATTTTATTAGTTGGTTTCCACTGCTTTCAAATTAGTACGCTTCCGAACTATATGCATATTGACATTGATTTCTGCAAACTTATTAGTGTATTTTAATTTTGTTTCCACTAAGTGTTGTCATGCATTTAATGGCTTCGCCACTTCATTTAGTGCTCACACACGGCCCCGCAGAGATTCGGCATCCACGCGGGTCGGGTATGGTAAAGTCATTTACTAAAGAAGTTTGTGTCCAATGATGGTCATGTGACATCTTTGCATAAATATCCTCCAAGCTTTTTTAGCTTTAATCGAGTGCTACTTGGTGATGAACCTGACTGGTGCTAGTACTCAGAAACATGTTGACTTTCAGAATCGACATTGAGTGGATATCTGGGAGTTAATCCCATAAACTTCATGAAATGGATTCTTCAATTCCGCTTGTTGCGTAAAACTTCATTTCAAAGGTGAGAGGCACAAAACAGCTTTACTGCTTGCTTTCCTAATTCTGTGACTTGTTCTCATCGAATGTAACACTTCTGAAAGCATGCATCTTCTCAGCTTGAAGATTAAAGACTCAGACTTCTTCTCGCAGCCTACCGTATCCCATAAAGATTCCCTTGCTTGCTTACACATCAAGCTTTCCGCTTTAGATTCGGTTGGAACAGGTTGTAGCATATGCTTCCAAACATTCTCGTGCTTTATGCCGGTTTTCCCGTGGAAAGCTTCAAATGGTGTTTACCACGCATCGCAAGCCGTACGACATCTATTCTCAAGTAGATATACCGTAGTTCCAACTGTTCCGCCCCAAAATTTGATGGGGATCTTTCTTCGTAAAGCATCGATCTTGCCATTTCTCCAATCATTCCGTTTTCTTCTCTCAAGCAACTCCATTTTGTCGAGGTGAGTAGGGAGTAGTTAAGGGCCTCTCCATTCGAGATTACCGCAATACTCAAGAAATTCATTCAGGTATATTCTCCACCGTCACTTCTTAGCGTTTCTTTAATTTGAAACCGCCATAGCCTTCAACAAAAGCTTTGAATTTCTTGAACACACCGAAGGTGTTAGACTTATTTCTCGAGAAAGTATACCCAAAGACATTTCAGAAATCATCAATGAATGTGACTAAGTACCAATTCCTCCAATTGACCTATTTTGCATCGGACCACATAGGTCAGTTGTTCACCATTCAAGTGACAGCCATCAAAGCTTTCTCATTTGCAAATGGTTCTCTCAGGCTTTTCCCATAAACACTCTTTCACATACTCCTTCATTCTCTCGAGAAAGCAAAGTGTAATCTAACACCATCTCGAGAGTTTGCCGCACCTTCTTCATACTTGCAAAATTCAAATGACCCAATCTCATGTGCCAAATCCATGGATCTTTGTCACATCCTGCATCGGTTCGCCAGAGCACGATATTGTCCTGCTTTGGGCCACTCTCACGGTTTTGTTTTTGGGAACTCACAACTTCCCACCGGTCACCCATCATGGGATTGCTTTGTAGTCCAAACTCGCAACTCTGGAATTCGATGAACCAAGTCGTTGAACTCCAAAAAGGCCTCGTGTGGCTAAATAAAGGTGGGCATGTGCTATAAGGCACATCACCTCCCTTCTCCGTTGGTCGATGTGGGATATCACAATCCACCCCACTTAAGCGGGAACCCGACGTCTTCGCAGACATCCGCATCAACGGCAGTGGCTCGATACCACCTGACACACCCCACCCTCGATACCCACGCGATTATCAGCCGGAAGTTCGCGCGGCCGCCGACACCGTAAGTGACGGGCTTAATAAATACATGACAACACTTAGTTTAAGTAAATTAAATTACCATAAAGTTATGTGAAATTAATGTCAACATGCACAAGGTTCAGAGCGCTAATTTGAACAAATGAAACAAATAATGAATCAAATTCCTAGAATTTCTATCCATAATAGGATGGATATTATTAAAGAAGTTGAATAATGTAAAAGATAACCTTTACATGGTTCCGGAATAGAATTTAGCCGCCACCTTGATGTCTCGACTTCACCGCATGCTCTATCACTAGGTCCTCGAAAGGGAGCAAAACAAAGGTGAGTGGACGAAAATAAAAGTTTTCTCGTAAAACCTTTCAACATAATAACCCCCTGCTTGAAACTAAGATATTTGCAAAATCATACTATCATAGTATGTATCAAAACGTACTTTATAAGTATAGCTGAAAACATATATCAATATAAAAACTGTGAGATAGCAAATCATATTTCAATAGTCCTTTCATCATATATACCAATAATATAAATATAGGAAACCAACATTGTGGTATATAAGCAATCACCCATGTGTAACAGTTCGTGAGAATTCTTAAGACTAGTGTACGCTATCTTTGTAATCGAGTATCTCAATGTTTCTTTCCTCAAAAGCTATGCCACTCGACACAAATTTTTTGTATTTATCCTGGATGCCTAGCCGCAAGTGATTGCCAACGCAGTCAGTGGTGGCAGAGGTCGCACCTTCCCGAGATTGCTCGTGGTTTAGAAGTATGGGAACTCGGGAGGGTGTCATACTGAGAGATCGCGAGCTACAAGCTCGAGAAAGGGAGAAGACGTTTCCAGCATGAACTGCTCGATGATCAGCCGAGTTGTTAGTGTCGCTACTCTCACCGGGAGTGCTATAAATGGTGGGACACCGAGGAGAGTACTTCTTTTCTCAGGCACCTGGAGTCATTTGGGAGCAAGCTTAACAGGTTTCAGATGTATTTTTCACTCCCCGAGTACCGAGTCGTGAAGATGAGGGAATTCTTCTTGGATCAAACAGGCACCATGATCGTATCCTCGAGTATGGGACGCAAGTAGAGAGCTTATGAGGTATTGTCCAATGATGGAGAATAATGTAGCAGAAAGCAGGCACTGGCCATGAGGGTTTGAGGCGTGACATCGTGATCATCACCGCTTCTCATCGATGCCCGACTCCATCGCGATGGAGCCGAGCGCTTTGGACATTTGAGCAACATGATTAGTGACTATGTTAGTGCACTGCATCGTGGCATAGGGGACGCAAAGTAGGAGATTTTTCATAAGGTCCGAGAAACAAAGCAGGTTTCAAGAAGAGCTACGTAGTCAGCCTGCAGGTTTGTACCAGTTCTCAATCCGAGGAGGACGATGGGTAACTCATGCATCTCCGCCGGTTCACCAGATATGATCGACCTTTCTATGGGCGTTGTAACCGGGTGACATTTCTCGGTCTCAAGGATTCAAACCAAGTGGGTTGGGTCATAACTGTGGAGTGCCTCGATCATTACGTCAAGCGAGTTCCTTTACTAGCGTAATAGTGGTAGGGGGGAGGCGGTCAGACCCCACGCAGGACTCATCGTGGAGGTGGTGGTCAACGGTGGGGCAAAATCGTGTGGCCGACTGGGTGCAGCTGTCTAGCCGGCAGTGACCTGGGGACTAGCCATGTGAACCGTGTGGTTCATTTCAGAGAGACGCGGAGGCGGTCGCACGCGAGGTCAGAATGGAGGCCGGGTTGGCTGGCAGAGTCACAAAATCTTTTCTCACAGGATGCTCGAAAAAGTCCAGGAGTTATCATGGGTATAAAAGCTGATTATCATGCGAGAGTTTTAATTGATCCGGTACTATTCCTAAGAGTATCTCCTATGTTCGCTTAAGAAAGTAAACCTCAACCATCACCTCGAGTGAGTTAGTTATAGCTCACCTGCAGGGATGGCTGCCACCTGCTCAATGGGAACAGGAGATTGCTCTGTGGCCACAATGATTTAACTCATGGAAGCAATTTCATTCTTAGATATCATGATTTCGATCTTTATTCTGGCGGATCAGCATCCAAGTATCATGCCATTGTGGATTGTCGCATCAAAGTGGTCACATTCCAAACACCGCGGTAGACTGCAGGGGTTGCTTTTCGCTACAGAAGAGTTTTGCGAATCGCCTCGATTTCATCACTGGCACAAGCAGAAGTTGCTGCGTATAGCTGTCGTGTACTGGCCTATGTCGTGGATGGTTAAGATTCTCTCACCGCGTCGAGATGTTCGCGTCAATGAATATCCCCACGCTTCCTGAGGGGACTTACTCGGCTTAGGCTTCTTGACAGAGAGAGATTGAGTTCACACTGGATCAATGCCTGTGCATCGATCTCATTTCCCAGCACCGGGATTGCAGGCCTGGAAATTAATTGAGGGAGTTAAAGACTCCAACTTCAAGAGTTAGTTGACAAGGGGTTTATTCAACCCAAAGATTTTCTCACCTCGGGGTGCTCCCGTGTTGTTTTGTCAAGAAGAAGGATGGGAGTATGCATCTATGCATAGATTACAGTAACTAACCCGGGTGACAGAAGAACCAAGTATCTCAAGGCTCGTATTGATGATTGTTTGATCACTCAAGGGTGCACGAGTTTTCTAAGATTTAATTTTCATCTGGACACTGGGCTATGTGATCTCGCAAGGATGATGTGCTCAAGATCGCTTTCAAACGCGACATGGACATTATGAGTTCCTTGTGATGCTCGGACCGACTAATGCTCCATTGCCGCTTCATGGATTTGATGAACAGAGTCTTCCGATCAGATTCTGATCAGCTTGGTGATGTTGTTCATCGCGATCATTATTCCTCGATTTATTCAAAAAGTGAGGTACGAAAGGTGGAACATTTGAGGATGATTTTTATATCAGGATGTGCACAAATAGTATCGCAGTTCGGCAAATGTCAGCCTGCTTGATCAGAGTTAGTTTCTTAGGCTATGTGATTTCTCGCCGAAGGTATTTTCGTGGATCCACAGTGGCGTGGAGGCTAGTAGTAATCGTGGCTACCTTGACTTACCGAATCGAGGGGTGAGAAGTTTCTTGGTTTGCAGGCTATTACCGCTGCTTTGTGTAAAGAATTTCGCCTATAGCCAGACCTCTCACTCGTTTATTTCAGGAAGGATGTTAAGTTCGCTTACGACAATGCGAACTGAGTTTCCAAGAACTTAAACATCATCTTACTCACGCATCCAGTTTTGTGCTTCCTCGCCGATGAGAGTGGTGAGTTTGACATTCATACTAATGCTTCATGTATGGTTCAGTCGTGTTGATGCAACATGGAAAAGTCATTGCCTATAAGCTTCGCAGGATAACTCAAACCGGCGACGAAATGAATTATCCTACCATTTAATTCGAGTTAGTCAGTCAGGGTCTTTGCTTTGAAGATTTGGCTAGGTATTATCTTTTATGAGGAGTATTCTGTCGATCTTCATCACAAAGAGTCTCAAATATATTTTTACGTAATGAGTTGAACTTTTGAGACAGAGAGTTGGCTTGAGTCTGATCAAGGATTGCAATTGTACCATCATTATCATCCTGCAAAGCGAATGTCGTGCCGACGCTCCGAGCCCAAATCCCATGGGCGCTGGCATCTATTCGGCGATACATATTCCGATGCTGGGTGAGTTAGAAGAGTAATGAAGGCAATCCTCAATGTTGATAATCATCGAGCTCATCAGCTCATTTCAGGTCGACTGCTTCAGGATAAGGTTCGAGAAGCTCAAACGATTGACCCGAGTGGTGTGCAAACAAAGGAGGAAGTTCTTAGCAGTTGAGACAGATTATGTGGCCGTGGGTGATGGATTACTCATGCTGGGTGGCTGCTTACTTGTACCCAAAAGGATGGTGGATTAAGGAGAGAAACTTGGGGATTTAGGCACACATTTCTCGCATATGCCATGCATCCGGCATTAAGATGTACTACACTATCAAAATTTATGATTATTATTGGATGTAGTGAAGGATATCGCTTATTTATGTGAGTCGTTGTTTCACTTGTCGCCAAGAAGGCGAAGAGTGCGTAAACCCTCGGAGTTATCGTGAGAGGCTTCCTATTCCGCTTTGAACAGGAGAACAAGCGCTACGATTTTAGAGCCTGCACGTCACCCGAGCGAAATGTGATGGTATTTGGGTAATTGTCAATCGACTTACCGGGAGACGCCATTTCTTGCCAGCCATGGAGGGACTATGCTGAATAAGAATAAGATGTTCATAGATCGATAGTCAAACTTCATGGGGTACCCGCTCCATCATTTCAGATAAAGAGATCCGAGATCTTACCTCCAAATTCCTCGGGAAGGCATTTCAGGATGCCATGGAACAAACTGCACAAGATAACTTTCCACCCATGTATTGCATGGTCAATTTGAGAGGACGATTCGCACTGGAGGACATGTTGAGTTTTGGTCCTTCACTCCGGGGAAGTCAGATGATCACTTGGCGTTGATAGAGTTCGCCACAATAACAGCCTTTTCTACTATAGCATCGCATGGCAATCGCATGAGGCGTTGTATGCTTGCTCTGACTCCCATTGTGTTGGACCAGGTAGGTGAGCGAGCACTGAGGGCCCGTAATCGCAGATTAGATACTGGGCGAGAAGATTTAGGTGATTAAACAGAATCTAAGACGGCCCATGACATGTAAGAGTATAGTGTATAGCACCTAAGGACCGTATATGCAAATGGCAATTTCATATTTTTGAGATTGTCACTCGAAGGGTGTTGTGAGGTTCGGTAAATGGCCAAGCTAAGTCTCCCGTGACATTGGTCCTTATGAGATTGTACGTGTTACGCATACACCTGGCCAGCTTTGCCAAATGAGTTATCTCGTGGCTATGATGTCTTCCATGTTTCTATGTTGAGGAAGTATGTACCGGGCACAAGTCACATATGTACTTCCAACCACAGCCCTTTGCTACCAAGGAGAATTTGAGTTACGAGGAGGAACCGATAGTGATTTCTGGGATGAGAAAGAGAAGCGTTCTTTGTGGAAAACTACCAGGTGATAAGGCTACCTTCTAGAGATCGAGAGCATATGCGGGCCAGTGATCCCAGCTTATTCTATTAGTTATGTTTGCTTCGCCCGGCTGGACGAAATTTTATTAAGTGGGGGTGATTGTTACAACCTGGCCCCAAATTTTATGCAAATTACCAAAATACCCATGGTCAATGTTGACTTTTTTGTTAACTTTTTCGAGACGACTTGTGAAAATTCTATTTCTTTTCCATATTCATGATGCAATTGGCTTGATAACGTGTGGACGGAAGGTAACTCACTCCGTGAGTTAAACGAACGCTTTACGAAAGCTTTAAAAGGTACTGCATTTTAGTACTTTTCACACCCGTTTGTTAGTTAGGGCTTTGTTGACTTAGTCGCTCATGTACCATTCCATCAACCCCTTAACGACTTCTCTCTCTCCCATTCTTCCATCAAATCTCACAAACCATACACAAACCCTAATCTTTGGACGAATCACAAAAACTGGCCAAACCGTTGCCCAAAATCCATACCATCACGACTGCCTCGTCATTCGACGAGGTCAGGATTTTAGAATCCCAAACTCGAACCCGATCGATCAAACCGACGCTCTTAATCCGCACGGCAACCGTCCACACTTCAGTAAACCAGTCCAAGGTGGGGCCTCGAGACCATTACTACCATTGGTTTTATCGATCGAGTAGGTTCAAATCGGGAGCATAAAGAACGGGCCGACTTGGTGCGCTTTTGAAAGAGAACGGAATTAGGGTTTCCCAAAACTTTCAGGCCATCTTCTGGCCATTTTTCTCCGCCCCAAATAGGTATGAAAATATTCTACTCAAGTCAATACCTTCAATTTGATATATGGCACGTTGAATTTGGCCTAAGAACGAAGTTATGAATTTTTGAAGTTTTGGAATTAATTCTGGAAAATTTCCGCACTCAAGCGAACTAGATCACATGCTCCGGCGATCAGGCGACAGGGGAAGCAGTTACAGGAATATTCCCGGTTAATCTGCACCAAATATTTCTCGACGCTACGAATATTCCGCCGTAAAGGTATAGTCTCCATTAAACAATCTGGCACTACGCCGCCAGCGTACGACGCTGCCGCGTGGGCTGACATATCACCGAGCGCGTGCAAAGTGCTGGCAGGCTGGCATGATGGTGCAAGCGTCGCTGCCGGGCGTTGGTGGCTAGCGTGCTGCCAGGCAAGGCCACAAGGGATCGCTGGTGGGAGGGGCCACTCTCCTCAAGTGCCGTGGCGTCGGGCGCCCTGAGCTGCAGTAAGGGGGCGGCGCATTTAGTCACGGCGGCTGGTGGGGATTGCACAAGACCCGCAGCTGGGCTTCGCGGCCATTGTGGGACCTACTGGCCGATGGGCAAACACTTCTCGAGGAGGCAACGCCGAGGGGGATTTACCCCAATCACCCCGTGAGGACTTCTTTGTTCTTACTAAATGATTTATATGCTTGAAATATTTATGAAATGGTTTTTGCTATGAATTTAAATGTTTTTGGGGGTATGTTTATATGCATATATATGTGTTGGTATTCAATTATGCAACCATATGGTATTATTTATGGTTATATATTACGAAATGGTTTGAGATATAGGTATATACATGGATATATTTTATGAAATAATTTTGAGGGTTGAATATATTTATATGGAAATATTGGTATTTAATTATTGGCTTCTACGCATGATTATGTTCATTATACAAGGTTTGAAATATTTGGGAAAATTATGAAGTATATATGATATTCTTCACTTCTACACATGATATATGTATGTATGTTTTCAAACACACTTAGTATGCTTTCACCACGCTTGTAGTACCGCTCGGCCGTAGGACAAGTCTCTTGCTAAGGTTCGTGGTCACACGCACCGTACTCCGTGGGTATTAGTCCGATAAATACCTTAGTGCAAAGCTTGTCTTACGTTTATGTTTATATTTAGAAAAGGCCTCACTCACGTAAGGACTCCTGGGTGTGTGACGCCGCGAAATGTGCAAGTGCTTATATGTGTGGTAATTAGAGTACAATTTAATTGAATAACGAAAGTGCTTGTACTAGATCAGAGGTTGTTCTCAACACGTACATGGGCATTATATATACCCCGCGTAAGGTTGGTTTTCTCTATATTTATATTATTGGCATATATGATGAAAGGACTATTGGAATTATGATTTGCTATCTAATGGATTTTTGTATATTGATATACGCTACCATACTTATAAAGTACGTTTGATACATACTATGATAGTATGATTTTGCAAATATACTGATTTCAAATGTAGGTTATTATGTTGAAAGAGAAAGGCTTTAAGTGAAACTTTTATTTTCGTCTCACACACCTTTGTTTACTGTAGACTCACCAGAAATGTATAGTGATAGAGCATCTAAAGGTCGGTGTACTTGTGTGGCAAACATCATATATCCCGACTCATGTAGGATTCATCTTTTCCTTTCGGGGCCATAATAATATCCATCCTCGTTATGGATAGAGATTTTAGGAACTTATTCTCGTTATTTTGCTCGCTGCTTCAAATTAGTACGCTCGAACTCGCGGCATGTTGGGACATTATTTTCCGCAACTTTATGGTAATTTACTTACTTAAACTAAGCAAGCTGTCATGCATTTAATGGCTTCGTCACTTACTTATGTCGCCAAAGACGCCCAAACTCGCATTCACGTGGGTATCGAGGTGGGTGTGTCAAATACATGTTTGGGCCACACACCGTGCCTGGTGGGTATTGTCCGGTAAATACCTTAGTGCAAGCTTGTTCACGTTTATGTTATTTTTGGGGAAAAGGCCCCATTACGTAAGGACTCTCGTGTGTGACGCAAGCACGCGCAAGTGCTTACATGTGTGGTACTAGAGTACAATTTAATTGAATAACGAAAGTGCTTTCTGTACTGATCGGTGATATTATTCCTCACGCACATGGGTGATTGCTTATATACTCCTCGTAGTTGGTTTTCCTATATTTATATTATTGTATATATGATGAAAGGACTATTGGAAATATGGATTTGGCTATCTACGGATTTTTTATATTGATATAATGCCAGCCTATACTTATAAAGTACGTTTGATACATACCATGATGTATGATTTCAAATATACCGGATTTCAAACAAAGGGGGTTATTATGTTGAAAAGAGAACGTTTTTGCGCCTTCAGACTTCCAGTGATGTAGCATTCTGGTGGAAGTCGGTGTATCTGAGTAGGCTTGATGCCTGAGCACCATGTAGGGATTTCATCTTCTCGCTATTCACTTTCAATAATATCCATCCTCGTTATGGATAGAAATTCTAGAATTTGATTCATTATTTGCTTCCATTGCCAAATTAGTACGCTCCGAACCTTGTGCACGTTGGACATTAATTTCCTAACTTTATGGTAATTTAATTTACTTAAACTAAGTGTTGTCATGTATTTAATGGTTGGCCACTTACGAAAGTGCTTCCGCCAAAGACGCTCGAACCGTATCCACGTAATGAGGGGCGTGTCAAACTTCGTATTGTCGCTTCTTCATTGCTATCGAAGCGACAGATTCCATAGACAATGGAAAACATGTATTTCCACCATTGAAACTTTGGGCAACAACATTCTTAAGGCTACTATCATCAAATATTAATGCATAGTTGCTCTAAACGTAATGTAATATCCATGTTCATCATTTGCCCAACGCCGAAGTTTTCATCCAATCCAGACTAACAACACTTCTTTTATGTATCTCCTACCTTTATGTGTCTCATCAACCAATGTGCCTTTTCCTCAGAAGCTGAAATAAGGCCTTCAAGTGCCCATCTTTACTTTGCAAAGTTATAGATCTATCGGCTGCTGATCAACAACCCACTTTACAGGTCATGTGGTTGCCGTAAGCACTGCCCACAAACTACACGACTTGCTTGATGCAATGTAACTTGCATGACAAGCATAAAAACATCGTCTCGTGGATCGTATCTTCTTTCCTTTGCACAATTTGCAAACTGCTTACCATTATCACAAACCTCCTTCGTTATGTCCGGCGATCGCACTCCTGCTACACTTGGGTTTTCCTTATGACCGTACATATACCAAAGTGGTATTTATCACACACTTGACATCGTGGGTTTGCCATTTCCTTGGCTACTACTTGGTTGTTTGTTGAAACCAGAGTAAAATTTGTTGTTCCAGCCTTTGAACCATTAAGTTGCTGTTCACGTTTCCATCTGAGACCAATTTGATCCCCTTTTGTATTGTCCCCGCCACTTGTGACTGGGGCTCACTGGTGGACCTTTTGGACGTACCAAAGGTTTCTGGCCACTACCAACTCTCGAGACTACTAAAGCTCTCTCTACCTGCCACCTCATCCCTTTCATCATGCAAGTCTTCCCTTTTATCGTAGACTCATGTATGCAATGACCTCTTCAACTCTAATGTCATCTAGATCTCGAGTTTCCTCAATGATGTATTACCTATAGACTTATACCTTCTCTACTTAAACTCATCAACAGCTTCTGACTATCCTTTTTCGTGTAATATCTTCACCAAGTGATTTCTGTGTTGTTTATAATTCCAAAATCTAGCCAAACAATCCAGACTCTCACCATCCGTCATTCTCATATATTCAAATCGCTTCTTACTACTGGGAGTTTAACAGCCTTACCTTTTGTCTCCTCTCAACTCTCTTTCTCAAAATGTCCCAAGCCTGCGCCTTTCTCGCCGATGCAGGGAAAGAGCCCACGCTAATGCTCTCATGAGACTCAACACTTGCGTTTTTTATTCTGCCTTTCCTCGAAATGGCGGGTGCTTCCCCGAATTTGCCACCCATGCTTTTCTTCATCTCCAATCCTTTTTCCTCAAGTACTTGCCGTGATACCGTGTGGGTCAGGCTCCCATTCTACCGTGATCCCAGATCGTGGTTATGAGGATGGTTTCCATTTTCACAGCCCAAAATCGAAGTTTGAGCTATATTAAATTGTATGCTCAGAATCACCACCGATTTAACTCTTGAACCAAACCATTGTCTCAGTAACACAAACAACAAAATAGTATTAAAGATATCACCTTTAAGGCCTTCTTCGGATTTTTTTCGTAGATGCATTCTCTCTCTCTCACCGTATTACACTTCTTTAGAATCAAACTAAGAGCCTGATACCATGTAGAAAATGGTACCAGTATATATTATTTGGTTGATGAAGCTGAAGTTAAATGTATTTTTACAGAGAATGAAAATGTATTTTTAGGAGAGAGTGAAAGAGAGCAAGAGTCCTATATTTCTTGATGTATTGAACAATGAGAATTACAATGCATATATCCTATTACATTTGCAAGCATTGGTGGTCCCCGCACAAAAGGACACAAACACGCTTCTCACTCCATGCAAAGCATGAAAGTGACAAGACAAACTGGTCAACCTGTAAACAGACAAAAACCAGTCAAATGAATGCTTAAAATGTAAAAGAACAAACGACTAAACAAACTAGTCGTTGCACGCTCTACTAAAAACAGCAAACTTCAAATCTTAACTTCTGCTTCATTTGTTAGTCATCGGATTGCATCCGACCCATCGGATTGCTCCTTGGCTTCCATCGATGCTCAAGCCATCGGTTGCTCCCTTCACCTCCATCAGAGAATTATCATCTGGTGTTTGGAACTAAGCTAGTAGGGGCGCCTTAATTCTCAACAGATCCTAGTGTCTTTGCGAGATCATATGACCACTTCACTAATGCTTTTATGGATGATGGCTATACTTGTGATATGGGTCTTATGAGTGTTCCTCCTTGGTTTCGTAGATTTGGAAAATTCATCTTTGCTTGCCATTCTGTCTCTCTCTCGTGACGCTACAGACGTTTTTTTTCTAGCGAAAGCCGATAGCGCTTCGGGCCCTGACGGCTACAATGGTCATTTTTTCCAAGTTTGTTGGGATTTTGTTGTAAGGATGTTGTTCGTGCTGTCATCTCTTTCTTTGAATCGGGTTTCACGGCTCAATCTAAATTTCAGTTTTGTGGCTTTAATTCCAAGGTTCAAGAAGCGAATTTTGTTACTCAATTTCTGCCCAATTGCTGTGGCTAATTTTATTTTTATTATTGGCCAGAATTTCTCCTTTGATCGCCTAGCCCTTATTGCTTCATGAATACTTTACCCACCAATATGCTTTTTCTTTAAAGGAAGACATGCATCTCTGATTGTATATATTTATGGCTTCTGGAATGCGTCATATTGCTTTGATACTAAATGCGCTGATAGGAATGTTGCTATAAAGTTTGATGTGGCAAAAGCTTTTGACACTCCCACTGGGATTTTCTCTTACGAGTTCTTGGTGGTTTTGGTTTTTGTTGGGTTTTTAAGTCATGATGAGTTGTCCTAAGTCTAGGAATTATAGTTTTAGGCTTTGTTTGGTACGCTGGATTGTAATGACAATTTCAATCGAACCGACTAATTCGTGCATCTGATAGTATCGACTAATATAGTCGACATTTGGTCCAAAAGATCGTAACTAAAGACCGACTATTTAATATTGTATTTGTATTGTACGATAAAAACTTCGTGATTTATTATTTTTTATGAAAATAACAAGTGTTTATTTTTAAGAGGAAATTTGATGATAAAATGAAAAAGAAAATGGAATTGAAAATTTTACGAATCATTGCCGCCAGACCACGCAACACCTAAGCCATGGCCGATTTTTACCTCTTACTCCCATTTAGTCCCGTGACAACCCAAGTCCCTTTTCGCTCCTCGCGAGGCCTATTCGCAATGGCTTTACCATCGTGTGGTCGACTTGAAACCCAACAGGATTTGAGCCTCGAATTACATGGGGTTGGTCCTGAGACCTGGAAGAGCTCAGCAGAAGGAGATGTTTGAGGGGCTCTCGAGGTTATGGAGATTGATGGAGAGAGTGATTGGAGTGAGGAGGAGCCAAGAATTTCTTAACGGGTATGTGCCTAATGGCTAGGATTGATCGCTGAATACCTTTAGTCTGAGACGAGAATGTATCAGGGGGAAGGAATTAGCAAACGCCGCACAATGGTCACAAACGAATGATCGTAGGAAGCATGTTTAGCGTTTTTTCCGACTAAAAATTATACATAGGTTTTGGGGGAGACTCTTAAGCGTGCATGTGATTTCTCAATTGGGAGAAGGATCTATAACTAGATTTCAATTAGGATTAGTTTTCCTTTTAAAGAAGACCTTTATTATGTCTATATATATATAAAGTGGGCTATTGAACTAGTATTGAATTGAGCAACATACCACTCAAGGAGTTAGAGTGAGAGAATATTGTAGGCAAAGTGTGGGAACTATATGGTTGGTGTAATGACTTACAATGAGACCTTTAATCCCAATGAGCGATGGTTTCCTGGCAGCAAAGAAGTCTATAATTACCTTTCCAATGAAGATGAGAATTCACGTCACCTGGGAGCCTGGTCAAGCAGGTCTAATCAAGAGGAGCTTTTGGTCAAGAGAAGTTCGATCAATGAGAGTTTAGTCAAGAGGATCAGTGTGGTTATAAGAAGTTCAATCACTGGGTTTTTGGTCAAAAGAAGCAATTTATTTTTGGTATACCTTCCTCATGAATCGTGAGTGCGTACTGTTAGGTTTTCTCCACCTCATGACGAGCTGTCCTATCTATGAGGAATTATAGTCTGGTGAATTAAATTTGTTTTCCTAATTGCAGTTGTTTTCCAATTGAGTGGTTTTGTCCAATTAGGAGTTAGCTTTCAATTGAGAAGGATTTATAACTAGATTCCAATTAGGATTAGTTTTCCTTATTGAAGAAGACTTTATTATGTCTATATGTTAAAGTGACTATTGCACTAGTTTTCAATTGAGCAAATATACCACTCAAGGAGTTAGAGTGAGAGAATATTGTATATAAAGTGTGTGCGAGAGAAAAAAGAGAGAGTCTATTTCTTTGCTCTTGTTCTTTCTGTGTTTTTTCTGCCAACTACTAATCCTGTGAGGCTTGCAAGATTGTTTGTTGTACTCATTATTGATATAGTGAAAGTTTGTTGTTGTTGCCTCATGGACATAGGCATATATAGCTGAACCCCATTAATTCTTGGTGCTATTTATCTTGGTTATTTTGTTTTCTGGTTTCAAGTTTTGCCTGCTTTTTCCTTCATAAACGCATATAGGAGCCTTATTTGGCTGATATTCTGCTTAGGAATGGAGGGGTACTAGCACTCATAAGCAAACTCACCTCGCTCCAATCCTGGTGACGGGAAAACAAGAATGAAGGATAAGTGCTTTATTGTAAAGATCTTCGCGAGCCACCGATAAAAAGTTAAGAAAGCAGTTAGCAAGTATGTCTAATGCCGATTGGAACAAGATGAATCGTAAAACTATAGGTACGATTAGACAAAGGTGGATGAGAGCATCTACCACCATATGTCTAAAGAGACTGATAAGCTCTTGGAAGAAGTTAGAATCTCAGAAGAAGACCGCTAAGCAAGTTAGCATTCCTTAATAAAGAGCTTGTCAACATGAAGTTTGTCAAGATGTTAAAGGTAAATCCTAGCACTTGAACAACTTTAGAATGTGATCAATCAATCGGCCTTTGCGGTTGCTAGGATCCTGCCGATGGTGGGAAACCTTCAAGTAAATCGTAAGAAATTCAACTTATAATGGTGTACTATCTATGGATGCTATTGATAGCATGTTCAATGAAGAAACAACGAGAAAGCTTCAGCGTATGTAGGGACAAATTCTTGCCGTACATAAAAGAGACAAATTTCGTGAGACGAGATTCGTGAAACTACCACTATTGTTGAAAAAAAAAAAAAAATGTCAAATGAAGAAGCATTGTCGTAAATGGAAAACGGGAACAATACTTGGTGCCGTGACTTCATAATGGAGAGCTTTTTTTAATCTCGATGAGCGTAGTGGTTTCTCGCAAAGAAGTCTATAATTACCTTGCAATGAAGATGAGAATTCTGGTCAACGGAGCATGGTCAAGAGAAGTCCGATCATGGAGCTTTGTCAAGAGAAGTTCGAGTTGTGGGGGATTTAGTCATGAAATAGTTGAATCGGGGGAAGCTCGTTAGCGAGAAGTTCGATCAATGAGAGTTTGGTCAAGAGAATCAGGGGTTACGCTTATAGTTCGATCAATGGGTTTTTGTCAAAATGAGCAATCTTATTTCGTATACCTCTCGTCATGGCCTGGGGAGATTGTTGGGTTTCTTCAAGCCCATGATGAGTTGTCTCGCTCCACTAGAATTATAGTCTTAAAGGATTAAATTTTTTCCTAATTGTAGGTTTTTTTCCGCTTGAGAAGGATTCATAAACTAAATTCCAATTAGGATTAGTTTTCCTCTTATTGAAGAAGACCTTTATTATGTCTATATAAATGGGCTATTGCACTAGTTTTGAATTGGAGCAAATATACCACTCAAGGAGTTAGAGTTAGAGAATATTGTAAGGACAAAGTGTGTGCGAGAGAAAAAAGAGAGTCAATTTCTTGTTCTTGTTCTTTCAAAGCTACTGGCAACAATCCTAAAGGCTTGGCGTTGTTCGTACTCATTATTGATATAGTGAAAGCTGTTGTTGCTTGCCCGGGGGGACGTAGGGGCACATATAGCTGAACCCCTGCTAATTCTTTGGTGCTATTTATCTTGGTTATTTTATTGTTGGTTTTCTAAGTTTTGTACGTTTTTCCCATTCATAAAAGCAATATTCACAACAGCTTCATCTGACATTTTTTCAATGGTTAGCTCAATTTTGACACTTGTAAGGCTTCTTTGTATTCTTTTTTTAATGAACCCCGGTTGGTTTTTTAGTGTAGTTGTGGTGTTCGTTAGGTGGGATTCTATTATTTTTTGTCGAAGGGAGGAGGTTCTTAATCGAGGTCTGTGCATTTGGCTTGAATTGAGTATGGTCAAGTCTTTTTCTTTCCCTTGAGCAGCTATGTTCCCTCATATTCTTTTTGCATATGAGATCATGGTTTTCTGTAAAGGAGACAAGACAAGTTTAGCGCACCTACTGCTTTTCTCATGAGTATGGATTAAATTCTGGGCAGCTAGTGAATAAAGAAAAGTCTCATGTTTATCTTGCAAGTTAGCTATTCCCTCGTCGGCCTCTAATATACTCCTCGATTGGGTGTCCCTGTTGGAAAGTTTCCGTTTATTTATCTGGGTGTTCCACTTTCATTGGCGACCCAAAGAGCTTATTTACAAGCTTTGGCTAACAAAAATTCGTAATTGCATATCCTTTGGCGAGGCCATTCTCTTTCCATGGCTGGTAGGGTGACTCTTATCAATTCTGTGATTACAGCATGTTGTTTCACGGTTTTTCCATTTATGCTTAATTGGAGACTGTTTTGCAGTAAGTCTGTAATTGCCTGTAATTTTATTTGACCGGAATACAAATTCTCATGCCTATTTCCCAGTCTCTTGAAAAAAATGTTGTACTCCTTGAAGGAGGAGGTCTTAGAGTGAGGAATTTTCAAGTTTTCCTTTGAAGAAGTTCTGGAATTTTTTGACAACTTCTATAGTGGTTGCTAATTTTGTTCATGCAAGGTTTTTTAATGGTAGAGTCAGACGTGCTCTTCTTATAAATGATCTTCATTTGGGCCTAGTTTGCGGCCTTTTGTTTAAGGATATTTGTCAAAAACTCCAATGGTTGATGTTCGGTGCTTGGCTAATTTTTGGCATGCTAATTGACGGTGATCCTATTGTGAAACGGTTAGGTATTTCACAACTTTTGGTAAGCTTCAGTGTATCTGTTTAAGATTTTATTCGTAATGGGAATTGGTGTTGCCCTGTTGGATTTAACTACTACTCTTGCTACTATCTGGTCAGAAATTTCTGAAATTAAGCTTCTCTTGTCAGGAATGATATAAATTAATTTGGTTGCCTTCTTCCTCGATGGTGTACTTTCTTTTATCTATAACTTCTGATTTTAAGAGAAGTAAACATGGAAGTTGTTACTTGGGATTGATGGGTTTTGCACGATGTTTTCGTCCACGTAATTCTACTATCTTATGGTGGTTTCTTCATGGGAAAGCTTTTAACCCGATGACTATTGCTTCACCGAGATCTTCTTTGCGTCAACGTGCTCTTGGTGTGGCCTCAAGCCTAATTCGTTTGTCATTTATTTTCGAGGTCCCCATTTTCTTTGGAAGTTTGGCAGAGACTTTTATCTTTATTTCAGTCTTTATATTATTCTCTAACATCTCTCCTATCCATTATGGTATGGTCTTGGCACTCAACTACAATTGAGCAAGTGGTGAGGCATGATTAAAGCGCTTTTTATTCTCTTTTGGTAGGCTAGAAATTTAGTTCGCATGAAGAAAAAAATGCTCACAATTGATTATTTGGTTAGTGACATTCGCTTGCAACAAACTAAACTCCTGGGTTTGGGCTCGATGTTGTAACTCTCGCCAACAAGCTTTGCATTCTCTCGAGCGCTTGGAGTGCATGGTCTTTAGGTTCTAAAATCCATCAAAGTTATTTGGCTTCCTTGTGCGTTTGAAGTCAAAGACACCGATGGTGCGGCGCATGGTCTCCGTGCACGTCAGATTTGGTGGTATTTTTCGAGACCATTTGGATCATTGTCTAGGTGTGCTTTGCAGGATCATTCGGTATTGTTACCGTCAGAGGTGGAGCGATACACATTATTCATGATGTCAATATGGCTACTGAGAAGGTTGCATTCTTTTGGATTGAGTGTGTGATTATAAGCTGGGCAGCAGAATTTTCCAATAGATCTATTTAGGTCCCTTGCCGTTTATCTACATCGGTTCAATCACACCATTCTCTCTTCCATGCGAATTGGAGTTTGTCATATATATCAGAAAGTAATGAGGTACGATTGTTTAGCCAACCTTGGTGTAGATAATGTCGTAGATTCATTGGTAGAATTCTTGTCCTCTCTGTGTACGCTGCAGCCTTGTTCATGCTCCTCTCTCTCCTCACTTTTCCTTCTCTCTCCCCCGATCCTCATCTTTTTGGCAAAAACGAAACCGAGTCACACTCTATGGACCTTAAATTTCCATCAACCACAAATTTACAAACACAACCAATTCTGGATCGCTGCCTCCCTGTGACACTAGAAAGCTAATTGTTAAATTCTGAATTTAACGGGTTAACAGACTCCAAGGGTAGGCGAAATTTTCCAAATGAGCTTCCCATTACTTCTCTTTTCATGATATAGAATACATGACGTTTGGTGCCATTACGACACAAAATGGAGAAGTGTTTTCCGAGCTCTTCCTACCAATTCGTGTGAAATTTGCTGAGTTTTGACCCACTTCAAGCTCGAATTTCCGTAAATTTTCTAAGGAATTTTTCCGTATTCCAATGACAAACAGTCAAGCAATGGCAAAACTCTCCAAATGATCGGGTGAGAGGAAGAAGACGGTGAGAATATTCTGGACGTGATCAACATATTCTGTTAGTTTCAAGGTATATTTTGTTAATGACTAACGCGTATGAAATGTGCTTCTAACGCCGTTCAATAATATTAAAAATCATAAAGTTACGCCGTTAACTTTAACGGCACTCTAACCATGTGGCCGTATAGCAAGTATCTAGCGACACGTGGAGGAGAGCAAGTGATGAAGTAAGTTGTGGTGGGCGGTAAACATACTAAACTACGAGAATCATTTTTCAAGCCCGTTTTTCCTAGAGTAAACAATAGTGTATTTTAAATTCTTTTTCTAGTTAGGGGTTATTTTTTATATTTGAGAAAGACTTTAATTTATTTTCTTACTAATATTTAGGTCAACATTCGTCTAGACGCTCGAGAGCACGACACCCTCGAGTATTTGTGAGTGGACATTGTTTTATTAAATGGTTTTATACTAGTATATATATGAATATATATATATATATATATTGTAACATCCTCGTAAAGTTTGTAAATAAAAATAACTCCCAAAGGGATATTTTGGACACATGTTTTATTATTTTCACATAGAATCGTAATTTTACTGCTTTGGTGGGTGCACAATACCTAAAATCCCAATATTTTTCTTTTTCCTTATCTTCTTCCGAACCTTCCCTTATTCTCCTTTTCATTTTCTTCTCTCCGCTTTCTCTCAGACCGTTTATACGTACGCCGAAAAATCATGGGAACTGAGATCAAATAAAATCACCTACAACCTTTCGCCTCGACGCTCGGACTCAACGGGTACAAACCGCTTTGTCCAAACTCTCGACCGCTTGACTTTAGCAACCGGAAGAACCGGGACCTTTCCAACGCATTTTCTGCTTATTTTAGACCGAACGGTGAGATTTATCACCAATGGATTCTCTCGCTGAGTAGATGAATTTTCATATGTCGCTTGCTTGATTTGGTTGAGTTTGACGATCTAAAACCCACAGCAGCCCGCCACCTTGCGCAATTTCAGCCACTTCCCAAGCTTGTACCACCAAACCAAAGGTACAATCGTGATTCACCTCTCAGTCATTTTAGAGAAGAACGTGAAATTTGGCCTAGAAACGAATAGCTATGGAAATTTGAAAATTTCTCCTTAAACCGCCAAAATTTCTGGGATGTTAGCTCCACAAGGCCGACGGCCGGAGTTGCGGGGCCGGCACTGCGCCGACTGCCAACAATGGTTCGGGGACCGGGCGTGATCGCCAAGAACTGGTCTGCACTTCGCTGCGACATCAAGAACCGGCCGCACCGCTGCGATATCGCAGAACCGGCCCAAGAATGACGCCGCAAGATTGACCGACGCTGCACTCACTGCAAGATGTATGGTATTTTACTGAGTGTTTCGACTCCATATTGAGCAAACAAGGGATAAGTTTAAATACTAGTTAATTTGTAACCTTTTATGAGTTTAATCATTAGTATATATGATATCTCATATAGGTGAGACTTATCCGCAGGATCATCAAGCCACTCTTAAGACAAGAGTGGCTACAACACCCTGGCCATTTACAGTGAGTGAATGGGTCTTTGTTTTGATAAAATATATTATTATGTATGGTTTCTAATGCTTTCTTTAATATGTTAGCACGTTTATCATATGCGAATGTCGAGGTGTAACATTCGTATTTTATTGCCATACATGTTTTTATACCGTGGTTCATCAAGAGATGTATAACACCCCTGTGTATCGCATTTCAGTCCTATGGCCAGACTAGCCTTGACGCTTTGGAGTTGTCACTACACGCATTTCGCCACGCAACTTTGGATCCATTGTAGGTACTTTGAAGCCTGGCTTCTAGGTTGCACTAGGCAACTCGAACTTGTGTGACACTTTGTGCAATGACATGCTAGACTCCGCGTCATCAGAAAGTACTCCGCATATTTAGATACCTAGCATGTTCCTCAAGCTATCTACTTGTGTCTTTACATATGGATGAGCAATGGTTTGATTTTCGAAGTAATCAGATATTGTTATAGTATTTCGAGGATCATACCGGGAGTATGACGATTTTCTTTCAAAACTATACATGTTTTCCAAAATGGCGGATAGTATGCTATTGAAAATAAAGGTTTTATCAAACTTTGCTTTTCACCCACTCACCTTTTTATATTTTTTCGCCCTCCGTGACTTAGAAAGTGGATACGTTTATCATAGATAATGCAGAGCTTGCTTCTCGGCTGTGGCTGGCGCTCGACACCTCCTTCAATTTATGTAGATTTGCTCCTACTTTTAGTAAACTTCTACTTATCCATCCTCAACAGGATGTGAATGGTTTCACTTGGCACCATATACTATACTCGACTCGTTATGTACCTCGTAAAATGGGTTTTTCTTTTTCACGCAACTCTCATTTCCGCTCCAACTCTCTAAATCTACTTCACTTTTCACATTTACATGCATACTGGCTTTCGTCACTTAACAAGTGTCGTTAAGACTTCCCCGACACCTGGCGTGTCGATCGGGATGTGTCATATATATATTGATAAGAATGGTTTTAAATTGTTGATTTAATTATGCTCATATTATTTTTATATTTGAGATATAAATTTTACTTGGGCATGATCATGCATTTTACACCTACAAATGTATATGTTTTCACATATTCGTATGCTTTCACTACATTTTGTACCGTCTCACAATACCATAGGACAAGTCTCACATGTATGGGCCACACGCGACTATAATTCGTGTGGGTATTGTCGAGTAATAACCTTAGTGCAAGCTTGTCTGCGATTTGTGTTGATTATTGGGGGAGACTCTCAAATATAAGCGATTGGTGTGGATGCCAAGCCCATCGCTGGGCAAGAGCTTACATGTGTGGTACTAAGAGTACAAAAGTGATTATAACGTAAATAGCTTGTACAGTGGTTGGAGGACGGTCCTCAAAGATGTACATGGGTGATTGTCGATATACCTTGTGATATTATTTGTATATATATATATATATATATATATATATCGAGATATCTTGAAAATGATTTATCTTGTGATAAGTTGGATTTGTGATTTACCATGAATTTATCTCGTATAAGGAAATATTCTAGATTTATGTTTCTACTGATGAGTTTTACTTGACAAATTATAAATGTAGTATGGTTATATATATACTGCTTTCAAACAAGGCTTACTATACTCAAAAGAGAAAAGTATTTGTGAAAACTTTCTTTTCGGCCCAATTACACTTTCCTCGTTCGCGCCCCCTTCAAAAAACCTAGCAGCAAAGGCATCCTGACGTTGAGGCTTAGCGTGGCAAAGGCATCCCGATAATGTAGGAATTTATCTTTCATTCGCTTTTAATAAGATCCATCCCTCGTTATGGATAGAAATTCTAGGAGCTTGACTCTATTATTTAATTCTCGTTGCCTTATATTAGTTAATACGCCTCGAACTTTGTGCATATTTGTAATAAATTCTACAAACTTTTGGCAGTTTAAATTCGTATAATTTAAATGTTGTCATGCATAAATGTATACGCTTACTCCGAATGTCGGCCAAAGACATCTCAAATTCGGTGTTCACGTGGATATCGAGAACGTGTGTCATAACCCGGGCTTCCAATGCACTGCTTCAAATCTTATTCTCTTTATTGAGCTCTTGTCAATGGTGCCATTATTTCACAGACACAGCAGAGTTTATCAGACCTGCAAGTCCTTTGTTGCTTTCTACACTTGGGTGTTGGTGATTCACCAACTTCAAATAACTCAATTTGCATGAAAATACACTAACTCAACAATCTAATGGTGGAAGAATACTACTTATAGCATTTCTTACTCTTGTTAACCATGGTTAATCCATTATGGTAACCATGAACTACAGTTAAGCGTCTATGGTAATATATACAATGGCGTTACAGTTTATGGTAATTATAGATACGCGTATTAACCACAGTTAACAAGGCACGCTCTACAGATAAGAATAAATGAGACGTCACATGATTAACATGTAAGACATGACATTTCGTAAATAAGAACAAATTAGAGACCTAAAAGGACAACTGTATGAAAAAATTAATAATAATTTGTTACAAAATAGTTTTTAAGAAAACTGCTTTGTTTTTTTCTTCTTTAATAGTTAACAAAAAATCCTCTCATTTTTCGACATCTTTCTTGTGGCAATGGTGGTAGTTGTGGTAGTGACAATTGTAAAAGGGGTGGAGGTGGACATGGTTGCAACGATGGGTAATAAGGTGACGCAGAGGTTGTGTTAATAGTAACAATGATGAATTTCAGGGCGGTGATGGTGTGGGATGACCAATATGAATCAAGACCGATCCGATTCGATTATATAGCATATTATTGTTTTTTATATTGTTGTGAAAATATTATACTTGTGTGTAATTGTAATTTAACTTTTTTACGCATTCACGAATCACAATATACTTACTCCTATTTTCATATCATACTACATGAAATACTTAATTTTAAAATATAATAATATAAAAAAATTAAGTTACTAATGATATTTTTTAATACTTCCTTTTTAGATCTTAAATGAGATCCAAATAAAATCTGTTATGATCCCAAGATTATTGAATATTGATCTACAAGTCGATATGATGCTCAATACAAACCGAAATAAATACATGGTGGGTCTACCCATTACCCGGGTGAAAATTAGGGTTATTAAACTATTTTTTCCTGTGATAGTGGCCCCAGACCATTAAAAGCTGTCAACTTCAACCTTACTAAAAAGATCTAAAGTTATTCTATTCAATTCTTCAAAATTCTTTCCATAATATTTAGCATGCAAATACTACGAACATTGGATGGCGTGGATTGGTTTTGGATGATATGGTCCCATGAATCCAAAAACCATCCAATGCCTCGTATATTTCATAGTACGTAGTATGGAAGTTGGACCCCAATTCTTCATCAATTCTAAGTTATGCACTTAAACATGACACACTTTAGGTAGTAATACCGCCTGGGTCACGTACCGCTCAAAGTTTTAACTTATTTTATTCCCGTAAGTGGGAAATGACGCTTACCCTGGTTGACTTTCGCTGACTTGAGTCAGGTGACGCTTCTGCGCAATCATAGTCACCTTGCTTCGATACATATCTGTCTTTCTTCTCCCGCATCCCTTTCTGGGGAACGGCTCCTGGAGTGGACATGTTTTGTGAACTACAGTACTCTCATCTACCTCATTGTATTTCATGGAAATTTCAAGGACGAAATTCTTTATAATAGGGGTATTGTCATGTACTTCGCTCAAAGTTTTAACTTATTTTATTCCCGTATAGAAATGACGTTTACCCCCTGTCATTTTTTCGTCACATTATAACCAGACACATCCAATTGTGTTTCCTTGATTTGCCACGATACTTAATACGTAGACGCCGACGCACGCCGCCGGGATCAACCACATTTCCACGCGTTAGTTCGAACGTTTTCCCTATTTTAACAACTTTGGGCTGTTTTGGAGTAGTGGGCTGGGGCCCATTTGGCAGCAGCCCAATCTCAACAAAACCCACGTTTTGTGGAAATTGTTTTGACTTTGTTGCTTGCTGATTTGATTTCACAAGCATGTTCATCCCCCTTTTTTTAAAATTTTGTCTTCTTCCTCTTTGTTCTTCTCTGCTACAAAGCAGCAAAACCTCTCTTCTTCCTCATTTCTTCTCGGCATGCCACAACAGAACAAACAAAAGCTCAATTTTGCTTGGACACCGCGAGCCCAAATTCTGGGCAAACTTCAACCCAGAAAACTGGTAAGAAATGATCAGGCCACCCCGTGGCTTTTCTGGAATTTTTCCTCGGTTTTTCTCGTACCAAACTCACTCAATTGTCCTACTTGCTCAAACTCAGGTCACTGGAAGACCTTTTCAACCCAGCAACTTCGTGGCAGCAACCCAGGAACCCAGAGTTCTGGGATTTTTTCAGGACACCCAAACAACCTTCTTTTCCTCTGTTTCTGACAGTTTCGAACCCAGAACCAGCTAGAATGCTGGTGATGCAACACAAACCCAATCCAATCCAACTGGCTGCACTGTTCGATGAACCCAGACGAACCTTTGAGTGCTCAGTGCGTGGGCTCGTTGGAGATGCTGAGAGACAATTGTGCAGGCTGTTTTCCTTGTTTTTAGGAGCCTCAGTGATGCCATTAATGGATGTTTTGGAGTTTGCTGGAGGCATCACTCGTCCTGGATGATCCAGATCAACGAGGGAGATGGGGCTGACTGTGTGGGCTGAATGAGGTGGACAGGTTGTGTGTTGTTGGGCTGCTGATTTTTGGGCTTGGGCGTGTTAAGCAAATTAGACAAACTTAGTTGGGCTGCTGGTTTGGGTGCATTTAATCAAAAGTGGTGATGTTTGGTGGGCTGGCTGGTGCATGAAATTGTTGGGCCTCGGGTGTATTTAGCAATTGTGGACAATTATGGTTTTGGGCTGATTAGTTGGGTTGGGCCGAATGCTTGTGGCACCAATCCAAAGTGGCAAATTGTGACATTTCCGTGGGATTTTTGGGTGTTTGATTTGCGGAGATCTCCGTTGGGTTGGATTTGCTCCGGAAGCTTTAGGTTTTGGCGACCCATGGCGTTGGAGGACGTACACTTGGACTTTCCGGCTATCTCCAGGTGAGTGAGTGGGTCTTTATTTGATAAATGTATATCTATACATATGGTTTTCGACGCTTTCTTTAAATTGTTAGCGTACTTGCATATCATCACGTGTGTTGGAGGTAGAACACTCGTACTATATTGTCATGCATGTTTTTATAGTGTTGCTCATCAGTAGATGTATACACCCCAGGTATTAGTACTCAGTCTTGTGGCCAGGACTAGCCTTGACGTTTGGAGTAGTCACTATCAGTACCGTTACGCAGCTTTGGATCCATTGTAGGTACTAGCCTGTTCTAGGTTGCATTAGGCAACTCGAGCTTGTGTGACTGCACTTTGTGCACCAGCGCTTAGCGCTAGACTCGCGTCATTGTAGTACTCAGCGTATTACATTTATACCTAGCTTGTTCATTGTGGGATTTAGCCCCTTGGGCATGTGTGTTTACATATGGGTGAGCAAATGTCAGTAAAGTATTAGCGGGGAGTACCCGCATGTTTTCACGACAGTATTTTGAGGTTCATGCCTACGGGTATGACATATTTTCTCAAATTATACTTGTTTTCAAACGAGGGGTTACTAAACTTTTGAAAACAACGGTTTTATCAAACTTTGCTTTTTGACCCACTCACCGTTTTATGTTTTGCGCCCCTCCAGGTTAGTTGGCTGGGAGTTTGCGACGTCGATGGCGCGGTGGTATGACAATGTAGGGATTTTCTACGTTTGTATATCTTTGTATCCCTCACTCTACTCGTTGTGTATTCTAAAAATCCTTCCGCACTCTGTTTCATTCAATATTCTATCATTTATTCTTAAATTTTTCTATTTGGCTTTCGTCACGTTAACGCGTGTCGGCCAGCACTTCCCGACACCTGGCTTGTTCGGGATCGGGATGTGTCAGATTGGTATCAGAGCATGGTTTTTCGTAACCTAGGCTCTTCCTTCCGTACTCCGTACTTGTCTGTGGTATCAGACTTCGAATTTCGTGAACTCTTTGTTCTTGATTCTTACTCTTGGAAACGAGAATTTTCCAAACTTTACACCATTGGTGCATTGTTTTCCTTGGGTTAACTCTAAGTTCTTCTTAGTGTCATACCACCTCGACGTCAGGTATTGCGTAGTTTCGGGCATTTTTCCCGATCTCGACAGTTTTGTCGCTACTTTTCGGTACGCGTAGAATTTTCGTACTTGACTCGTGCGACCTTGAGCTTGGTTGACGAGGAACTTGAGTGTTTCGTGTGACGTTCGACATTTTCTTTATTGACTTCCGATGGAATCGCACTGAATTGGGAAACTGGTTCAGTTGTCGTATTTTCGAAGTGTGGTGTCAGTTTGACACAACGGATGATTTTTTTCATCAAGTACTTTCCCCTTGGGACAACGCTAGGCGTTGATGTTGGCGGAACCTGTTGACTAATTTTCGTGTTCAACAAGTTCCAGTGGACTGAATTCGTGTGACCTAGTTTCACAAATTCCTTCGCACTGCTAGTGTTTTACACTCTAACTAACGACTTTAACCTTTGGGTAACACGTATTCTTTGGGGTTGCCTGACTGGACGCATTTTCTACTTCTTGTAGTTGTTTTGACCATCGCTGAGTACTTCAGCGAATGTTCAAATTGTTAGCAGTGAAGGCTTGGAGACGGATTTTCCTCTCAATTGTTTCAACCACTTTCCATTTTCATTCGGAAATGGAAAATTTTCACCGTGAAATTTCTTGTTTCTTACTTTCCGCACGTGGCGACTGCAATGACTTTTCGATGATCGTAAACCGAACCTGTCGGTCGACTTTTCTCGAACAATTCGTGACTACTACTTTTCGGTAGTTTTGGACAATGCCTATCTTCGTGGTGTTGTTTAACGGTGTGAGTCTTTACGACAGTGTTGTTTTGTCGTGACTCAACTTTCTTCGAACGTTGAAGAACTTTTTCGTGCTTCTGGAGTCGACGTTTTCTTTCCACTCATGACTTTTGTCATTCAAATCGATCATTTTCCCTCTTGTGCATGTGCGGCTATCTTGACTATTCGCTTCGGCGACGGTATGGATTGCATATCCACGAGTGACGGTGATTGACAATAACTTCGGTTTTGACTCTACTTGCGGCGTATCCACTGTCTGAGTACAGTTTGACTTTTTATCGAATCTTCGTATTCGAACGCCGACGAGGACTTTTCACCGTGACTGGTTCACTTGGTTGATAAGTTGCCATCTTTGTCTCTCTCTGGCTTCTGCAAACCAAAATCTACTCAAGGCACCCAAGCTCTCTTTCTGCTCTCACTGAGCCATTCCTTTGGCTATGGGAGATCACTGGTCTTACCACCGTCTTTGTCAATCTCAATTTACCAACCTTGGTAACCCTTGAGACTTAGTTCTGGAAATTTTCCCGGCGAGGTTCGATTTCGAACTTCGGCCATTTCTTGTTGAAACTAACCCTAGAGTACCTTAAACTAATCACCTTTGAACTCCTGGAAGCCCCAGGAACCTTGCTTTGGCCATTTCTCGGTGGCGTTTGGCCGAGAAACACCAAAACCTGAATCGGCAGTTTTTTCACCCAATAGTTGGGTATCGGGCAGACATTCTTTCGGTCTCCGAAAGAATCTGTTTTTCAACGTGGAAGTTCAGCTCTGAATCATCCAGTAGTGGGTCAACTTTATCTTAAACGTGGTGAGTGATTCACTGGTGGATCTCGTTTCCGTTTACTGGGTAACTCCACCCAGTCTATCGCCCAGTTCTGTTATCGTTGCAACACTCGTCATTTGGGTGAGTGTAAGCAAGAAACTCAAGTGTGCCATGGCTGTGGACGATTGGGACACAGAGCTAACCAGTGTCCGCAGTACTGGCAAGAAAACCTACCTTTGGTCTGTTTCGATCCAGTAAGTTGGACGAACAGTTTTCTATCAACAATCTACTTTCGGTGGAGACGAACATTGTCAAGGCAATGTCATTCCATACTCTGGAACCTTTCTCCTGAATCTTGGTTACGTTACTCTGTATCCTGGTGGTGCCTGGCAGTTCCAGTGTGGAACGTTGTTTGCTCTTGGACGAGTTGTACTTTCGACCAGTAGGATACTCTGAACGATTCCGATCTTGTTTCGAAAACGTTAAACTTTCTTTGGGCTTTTACTTGAGATCCAAACGGATCCAAGTATTACCTACTCAGCTATTTCGCCCTTGTTTATTTCAAACTACTCGACTCTATTGTACTCCTACCGGGTACGATATGGAATCGCTATGCCGTAAGGCAAATTTTGTCTTGTTCTGTGGATTTGTCGGTGATACTCCGTTATCATCGCTAATCAAGTTTGCTTGCCAATCTCATTCCTCTGGATGTCGTAGTTTTCGACGTGATCCTAGGAATGGATTGTTACCTCAATTTTGTGCCAGTGTGGATTGTCGACGGAGGTTGACCACCTTCTTGCCACCTGGCATAACGACTGTGACGCTTACCGGTGAGCACCGAAAAAATCGACTTGTAGGCTGACTTTCAGCTACGAGTGAACGAACCTTTTGAGTTCTGGTTGTAGTGGTTGTACCACATGGGTAATGTTAGAATTCGAAATTTCTCTTTGTGTTGACGAAGTACCGTTTGTCAACAAAATCTCTTGGGATCCTTCCTTACGATCTACCTGGATTACCGCCTGATCGAGAAGTGGTTTCCCCCATCGATCTTTCCAGGTATTGACCGTATCTCTCTCTCTTACCTTTTTATCTTTTGACTCCACGTGAGTGGTGGGAGTTGAAAATTTCAATTTTAGGCACTTTTGCTAAGGAATTCTTTCTGCCTTGCACTTCACGTTGTGGAGCTCTCGTCTTGTTTGATCGTTGAAGTTTTGGTACTTTAAGGCTCTGCATCGATTGTAGGCAATTGAATCGGGCGACGATTAAAACCATTATCCCCTGCCTAGAATCGATGATCTCCTTGACCAGCTCCGAAGTGCACTTGTTTTCTTTTAAGACCGATCTGTGGACTGATTACTGTCAGCTATAGATCAAGAACTTCGTCGTTACTTGACCACCTTCTGGACTCGTTACGAACCTTACGAGTTTTCTTGTCATACCTTTCGGGATGACAATCGCCCCAATAACTTTCATGAACTTGATGACTCGAGTACTTCGCCCGTATCTCGACAAGTTCGTGACAGTCTTCTTGGTTGACTTTTGGCTTATTCCAATTCTGGGGCCGATCATGCAAAACGTTTTGCGCATGATTCGTTGAAGTTTAAGAACTTTTCAACTTTTGCCAGTTCTGGCCTAATCATGTGTCTTTCTTGGGACATGTGATTCCTGCGGATTGCATCCTTGTCGATCCCCAGATGGTTACTGTGGCGGGGATCTGGGAGCGACCGCAGAAGTGTTACAAGATTCGAACTTTCTTGGCTTGCTCGGTTTTTACCGACGTTTCGTGAAGGATTTCTCTTCTGTTGCTCTGCCTCTCACGAAACTTGTCAGGTAAACGTTAACATTTGTGTAGAACGACGACCACGAGCAAATTTTTCCGACTGCTCAAGTTTGGTCTTACTCTTGCTCTTGTATTAGCACTTTCTAACGACGGCGGTACTTCATGTTTTGCAGTGATGCGTCACTGAGCGGGTTGGATTGCGTGCTAATACAGCATGGATGGATAATCGCTCATGCCTTCAGGCGACTGAAACCGCATGAGATGAATTATCATACCCATGATTCGAAGCTCGTTGCCAGTATCTTTGCTCCGAGATTCTGGGTACATTTTCTCTTTGGTGAGACGTGTAGACCGTTCACTGACCACCAAAGTTTGAGGCGTCTCTGTTCTCGGGGAGACCTCAATCTCAGTCAAAGGAGTTGGATGTAGCTGATGAGTGACTACGATTGCACTATCGATTTCCACCCTCTTGGTCGTGCAAACGTAGTAACTGGTACCCTCTGTCAGAAGTCCTTCGGACGACTGATTACTCTTCCGGCTAATCGTATCCCTCTTTTGACTAAACTTCGAAGCACTGGTGTCACCTTGAGTTGTGGTGACGTCGGAGCACTGTTAGTCAGCTTTCGGTTCTGACAATTGTCTTCTTCTCCTGCATCCCTTTCGAGGGAACGGCTCGGAGAGGATGTTTTGTGAACGGTTGTGTACTCTCATTGGAAATTTCTGGGACCCAAATTCTTTATAAAGGGTAGGATTGTCAGCGTACCCGTCTCAAAGTTTTAACTTATTTATTCCCGAAGGGAAATGACGTTTTACCCCGGCTGACTTTCGGTTGACTTTCGTCGTAACTCGCACGACACATCCAATTGTGTTTCCTTGACGTGCTCTGCCGATACGAATGCGTAGACGCTGAAAGCCGTACGTCGTTCTACCCGAACGAAGATTTTACTGGGCGTTAGCTTCGAACGTTCCCTATTTTAACAACTTTGGGCTGTTTTGGAGTAGCAATGGGGCCCATTTAAGTAGCCAGCCTCAATCTCAACAAACCCACGCTTTTGTGGAAATTGTTTTGACTTTTGTTGCTTTGCCGATTTGATTTCCAAGCATGTTCATCCCCCTTTTTTTTAAAATTTTGTCTTTCCTCTTTGTTCTTCTCTCGCTACAAAGCAAGAAACCTCTTCTTCCTCATTTCTTTCGCATGCCACAACGTAACAAACAAAAGCTCAATTTTTTGCTTCGACACCCCAGCCCAAATCTCCGGCAAACTTCAACCTTAAAACCGGTAAGAAATGACTCAAGCCACCCCGTGGCTTTTCCGAATTTTTCCTCAGGTTTTTCTCGTACCAAACTCACTCAATTGTCCTACTTGCTCAAACTCAGTCACTGGAAGACCTTTTCAACTCCAAAGAACTTCGTGGGCGCTAGAACCTGTGAACCCAGAGTTCTCGATTTTTTCAGACACCCAAACAACCTTCTTTCCTCGTTTCGAGTCAGCTGAACCCAAAAAACCGCCGGAATGCCGGTGATGCAACACAAACCCAATCCAACTAACCGCCGCACTGCTTCGATGAACCCGCACGAACCAGCTAGCTCAAAGGCGCGGGCTCGCTGGAGATGCCGAGACAATTGTGCAGGCTGCTTTTCCTGTTTTTGGGAGCCCTAAGTGATGCCATTAATGGATGTTTTGGAGTTTGTCGGAGGCATCACTCGTCCTCGGGATGATCCGCATCAACGAGGGAGATGGTGGCCAACACCTGTGGCCGAATGAGGTGGACAAAGTTGTGTGTTGTCAGCCGCTTGATTGGGCTTGGGCGTGTTAAGCAAATTAGACAAAACTTTAGTTTGGCCGCTAGTTTGGGTGCATTTAATCAAAAGTGGTGATGTTTGCATGGGTTGGCTGTGCATGAAATTGTTTGGGCTCGGGTGTATTTAGCAATTTCTGTGGGACAATTATGGTTTTCGGGGTCGATTAGCTCGGGTCAGCCGAATGCTTGTGGCACCAATCCAAAGTGGCAATTGTATTTCCGTGGGATTTTGGGTGTTTGATTTTGCTGAGACTTCCGTCAAGTTGATTTCTGTTCGGAAGCTTTAGGTTTCGCGCACCCACATGGCCATTGGAGACGCATACACTTGGACTTTCCGCCATCTCCAGGGAGTGAGTGGGTCTTTATTTGATAAATGATTCATAACATATGGTTTTCGATGCTAATTGAGTGATGTGACTTGTAACATTTAACAATAATGGAAATGAGGTGTAACACTAATCTATAATAAATCTGTATGTTTTGCACTCAATAGCTGTCGTAGATGGTACACCCTGTGTATGAAGATTTTCACTCAGGCCAAGAAGACTCAGCCTTGACGTTGGAGTAGTCACCACGCACCGCTACGCAGCCTTGGATCCATTGTAGGCAAGCCTAGCCTGCTCTAGGCCGCATTAGGCAACCTCGAGCTTGTGTGACCGCACTTTGTGCACCGCTAGCGCTAGACTACGCCATTGTAGTACTCAAATGTATTACATTTATACCAGCTTGTTCATTAGGGATTTAGCCCCCTGGGCATGTGTGTTTACATACGGGTGAGCAAATGTCGAGAAAGTATTAATGGAGTACCCGCATGTTTTCAATGACGTATTTCGAGGTTCATGCCTACGGGTATGACGTATTTTCTCAAATTATACTTGTTTTCAAACGAAGTTACTAAACTTTTGAAAACAACGGTTTTAACAAACTTTGCTTTTCGACCCACTCACCAAGCTTTATGCTTTATGCCCCTCCAGTTAGTTGGTCGGGAGTTTGCGACGTCGATGGCGCGGTGGTAAGGACAATGGATTTTCTACGTTTGTATATCTTTTTGTATCCCTCTACTCTACTCAGCTGTATTCTAAAAATCCTTCCGCACTCGTTTCATTCAATATTCTATCATTTTTATTCTTAAATTTTTCTATTTGGCTTTCGTCACGTTAACGCGTGCTCCACAGCCACTCCCGACACCCGGCTTTGTTCCGGGATCGGGATGTGTCACCGTCATTTTCTCATCCATAAGCCCTTAACATTGCATATAAGTTGTGAATCTAATTGCCAATGTATCTAAAGTTAACCTATTATTAATTATTTTTTCAAAAAACAATGATATATGTTCTTGAACTCCTAAAAATTGTCAATTTACTCTTCAAAGTGTATTACATGCAAGTCACATAACTTAATTCTGACGGGAGTAATCAATATAATAAATAATCTATAAGCAGTGGTATAGAATTTGCAGTTTTTAATGCTCTTTTAAGGACTTATTCTACCAAAAAAAAAGTTGAGGACTTAATTTTCATTTGAGTAATAATTCAGCCACCAAATCGGCATATTCTCGAAAAATTGAAGCTTGAGTTAAAACTTTTTTTCTTGATGTTTTCAAGAAACCTGAAATTAAATGAAGATGGAAGTTTTCATATTTAGATGCGGTGTTATGTCATTGATACTGATGATATTATTATAAATGATATTTTATGACCAATGCGTCAATATAACGCTATTAATATGGCATTGATATCTGCAATGACTATCGCTGTTCAGTTCATTTTGTAGTTGCCTGGTATGTTGTAGCGGATCACTTTCAACCTGCCCGTAATCAAATGGCACCAAGAAGCCCCCCGCAACAAAGCTCATAAAGACCACTCATTAGAAGCTCCCTCCAATTTTACCCATCCCTATCACTAACCTGTACTATACATCCTCGATGTCGAACGAATCGGATAACCCACTAAATTCAATGAACGACGTAAGAAGCGGATGCCAACTTCCAAGTTTCTTCGTGACTAATCTATCTTCTACTCTCCTCAACTTGGAGACACATGGAAGTTGGCATCCACATGGAACTGCCAAAATATCTAAGTTCTTGGATCTCCTTTGATTTAGCAATACCAGTTCACTCTTGTGATTTAGAAATCTCACTTCCAGTCTATCCCTCACATTATAAAAATAAGCTTCTGTTGTTAACCCAATACCTTCCAGTCCTGTTTCTTTTATAGCAGCTAGTAAGCAACACCTTAAAGAACTGCATTTATGATTTTGTCTATCGTACAAGGATCCAAATTTTTAAGCAAAAACCTAGTGAGTATCTGCTAGCTGCTATGAAGGACTCATTCAATAGACGAAGATATTGGAACTTTAGAAACAAATCTTAAAGTGTCTGTGCTATAATAAGGGGCACGCGATCCTGATTCGACATTAAAAGTATATCGATTTTTCCCCAATAACCAAACACTTTTGTCTCTAAATATTGATATTTGATTCCATTCATACATCTATTTTACGGGTGTTTGGAAATAGCTGGGAGCCTAGGTCAGAAAGCAATTAAACATTTCAACATGGTCATATATACGCTCAAGCTCCCTTTGAAGGCTCTAAATTAGACGCAACAAGCATAGTTAATTCCCAGTTCATTAGAAAGCTATTCATCTAAACTTCTTCGGAATAGTTTTGATTTTACAATGCATAAACACGGTCACATACATAAAATAGAAACACTACCAAAGCATCCTTATATAGAGATAAGGTGGAAGGAGGAGATACCAGAAGCGCTGCTTTCATACGGAATCAAGGGTCTCGTATGTATTGATGCGCTTTAACTCCTCCTCTGTATAGCCGTAAAGTCATTGAACATACAACCTTTTGAAGATCACAGAGCTTCCTTGATGTCTTATGCTTAACATCATATCGGACCACACTCCCAGGTATCGTTAGCACAATACCAGCCCCTCTTCTTTTTCTCTTCTGACAAGGCTCTCACTGCAGAAACACATAAGGCTTACTAAGCCACATGGGTAACCATCTTCGGGAAAGTAGTTGCTACAGCATCCAAATCACCATTACATTTCACAAACCAACCAGACCTATCCTGCTGCATTTCAAATACAGTGAACAGAGCAGTCCTGGTCTGCAGATCCCAACAAGATGCAAATGCCCCACCTGACTTCCAAAATAGTCAAAACCATGGGAGGCCATCCCCAGAGAAAGCAGCGGCATTCGCAATCTTTCAAGGCAACCGGTATCCAAACTGTAAAATATGCCAAAGAGTTTTTCATTTGATGGTACCAATAAATTGCACCATTCCAGTAAACCCCATTGTCAAAATCCACATCGTTAAGGCACAATGTACAGCCCTTGGTGCTGGGTCTCCAAGCTCGGTCTCGGAGGATATATATCAATTTTGGATCAGGATGGTTCAGTTCCGACCCGATTCTTCACTAACAAAAAACGACATTGTAAAAGGTGACTTTGAAGGATCAAAAGCCACATTAACAGCCATCAATCTCTTTCTGGTCGAGCTCTCAAGAACCCAATTCTTTTCGACCGCCCGGCAAAGCAGAATTAAGAACATAATAAGTGAAGTAAACTGAGGTAATCCATGTGAGGTTTGGAAAACACATCAACCCATTACAGAAATGATGAATTTTGAGATTGGGGATGCTTAAAAATTTTGGGCCTCTAACAATTTGGCCATAGCCTGAGGGAAATGGAAAGAAATTCAGAGTATGGACCTTGAACAATCAGCAGCAAACCCAAAAGATGATTGGGGTTCTTTTGACGTAATCGATTCCCACCAGTTCAGAGATGAGAGAGTACCATTGTTTCGATACACATTTGAATCGGTGAAGGTCTTGCCGGCAGGCGCATCAGGATCTCAGCAGGAGGTCAACCGCGCTGGCCACGGGAAGCTGCTGCACTGGCATCTGTGGCTGTGCAGCTTTTTCCCTCCTCCCTCCTCTGCTCTTGCTTTTGGCCTCCGGGTGCCATATTCAAGTGAGGACTTTCAGCTTCGTCAAAGTCTTTCTGTTGGTTGGACACTTAGGAAATGCTACTTGCCAAACTCTTTGTAAGGACACAATTTACATGACAAGTCACTGCTCAACAGAGTCCACTAAGAGAATACTGACCCAAGCCCACTACTTATAGCATTTCTACTCATGTTAACCATGGTTAATCCATGCAGGTAACTGGTTAATCCATGCAGGTAACTATGAACTGCGGTTGCTGCCTATGGTAAACACGGACACGTATAATGTAACTACATATGCATGCATTAACCATGGTTAATGGGCAAGGCATGACATCGCCCGACGATAAAAGATAAAAACAAACCGAGACATCATATGATTAAGGCAAGACATGGACGCGGTTTGTCGTATAAGGTTAAGAACAAATTAGGAGATGTCACCTCTCTGCTGCATAAGAACAAAACCTAGACTCCCACTTACCAAACGGGAAAATAATAATAATTTGTTGCAATGTTATAGCATTTCTACTCATGTTAACCATGGTTAATCCATTATGATAACTATGAACTCATGTTGCCGCCTATAGTAAATCCGATATGCATATTATCGTGTATGGTAACTATAGATACGTGCATTAGCCATGGTTAGTTTAAGGCAAATGGCATCTTATAGATACGAACAAACCCGAGACCTCAAAACCAAAAAAAAGACAATAGTGGAAAAATAATCTCATAATAATAATAATACTTTGGTGCTGGGTAGGTTGGAACCAATGAAAACAATTTACAAAACAATTTTTTTGGAGAACTCGCTTTTGGTTTGTTTCATTGGATTCTTTAAAGATGTGACTTTGTAATTCCTATTTTCCTGAAGAAAACCACCTAATTTTAAAACATCCAAATAAAGTCCAAAATTTCTGAGAGAGAAAGAGAGAGAGAAAATATATCATTGATGATCATTTCATTTCAATCCTCAGAATTCATTATGCATAATTTACGTAGATTTTTTACTTTCATGCACTTCTACCTCTTCAAGGACATGTGTTTCATCAAAGACATTTTCTTTGTAAGTACAAATAATCATAAATTGTAGATTTGTCATTCACTTTCTTTTCTATGAATGATTTCACTTGATTCGATGTGCCGGGCCGTATTTCTCTTACTTAGGCTTCGAATCTTTTGAGCATGGGGTATACCACGCTTCTGTGCATGCACCCGATGAATCTATTTGCTACCACATTATTCTGCCAAAAGGGACATCAATTCTTGCATGCGCATTTGTACTGGGTATGTGGTGATTTTCTCACTTTTATTGCATCATTAAATGGTATTCGACATTTGATTGGCAATACTTCAAGGTGAATGATTCTTCTACCATTTTCACATTGAGTACTTGTATCAAAATGAGACAAGGTGGATACATCCCATGTCAATTCTCGATGTTATTCGAACGGTCTTTTCTCCCAAACATTGGAAAATTGTCTCATCAAAGTGACAATCCGCAAATCGAGTGACAAAAATATCACCCATCAAGGATTCCAAATATCAAATAGATGGTGAATCAAAGCTCACTTAAATTCCCTTGCTAGTAGTTTTGCCAAAACTCTTATTTGCCGCCTCAAATCGTCTCTAAAGAACTTGTGCACTGGGCTAACCCGAGAACCAGGTACCGGCCAAAGAGTCGGCTCAACTACACAAAGTCCTAGCCACTACCCATAATTTAAAATTCCCTTCATTGACTAACAAATTTTCACTTCTTCGTATGACAAAACAGAAATGAACAATTATATCACATAAAAGAAATAACCGAAATCAACTCATATTCCAATCCATCTTATCATACATATAAACAAGAACATATCACTTCAATCTCAAACACATTTATATATTTATATACCTATACATATTTAGCAGCAAAATCACTACATATATAAAAATAGGCTTTTTATCACCCACTGCTCGAACTTTCACTCACCGTACTAATTGATGCCCGAACTTTAAAACCGATCACAGAGAAGCCTGCACTTATAAAAAAGACTTTGTGATACTTCCGTCCCAATTCCGTTATCTCTCTCCGTCAATCTAAATAGTTTATCACCATGGGCCCTCGAATTTCTCACTCACCGCATCGATTGACGCCCGAACTTAAAACCGATCACGTAGATGCCCGCACTTGCTAAACAAGACTTGTGATACTTCCGTCCCACCCGTTATCTCTCCGTCAATTAAGAGGGCAAATATGTCATTTCGCACCATATGTTGATGAAAATGACCTTAAGGTATTGATTACATGGTCTCGATCCTTTCTCTCCTTCTCTTTCCGATTTTCCTCCCAAATTGGTTGAAATTTCCTCCTTTTCTTATCATTTCCGTCCAAAATTGGTTGACCCAACCTCTTAATATTCTTTTTCCGTATAGAACATTCAATTGATAAAAGGCTACGCCCAAGTAAATTAATTGATGGAATCAATAATGAAATATTGGAATGAAATATTGTTCTTAGATGCAAGTAAATTAATTCGAATAACTAATAATTGAAATATTGAATGAAACAAAATTGCCAATGTGATTTGCATGTTGGCATAAAATTGAATAAAAGACAAAAAATAAAAAATGAGAACATAAGAAACATAACAAAATTAACATCCATAAGAAAATCCATAATAGTCATAACATCCATAATATCATTAAAATATCATAATAGTCATAATACCAACTAATCATACTATCTTAGTCTTAAGAATTCATAGACCTAAATCAAATGAAGGCCGAAATAGACAAAATGAAGCAAAAGCAATATGTGTTCTTAGATGAAATGTAATCTCAAATCAATTATCGATTCATCGAATTAATTTACTAAAAGGTACTTTTATCAATCTGGGAATGTTCTATATGGAAGAATATTAAGACGTCAGTCAACCAATTTGGACGGAAATGATAAGAAAGGAGGGAAATTTCAACCACTGAAGAGGGAAATCTAAAGAGAATGAGAGAAAGGATCGCACTACGTAATCAAGGCCTTAGCGTCATTTAATCAAACATATGGTGCGAAATGACATATTTACCTCTTAATTGACGGAGAGATAACGGAATTGGGACGGAAGTATCACAAAGTCTTGTTTTTATAAGTCTCGGCACTTCCTCGTGGACGGCTTAAAGTTCAGATCACCGCCTGGGTGAGTGAAAGTTCAGTGGCCCGGTGGGTGACGAAACTCATTCAGACGACTCGGTAGAGCACCTGAATTGGGACTGAAGATCACAAAGTCTTGTTTTTATAAGCTCCTGCATCTCCTGTGATCGGTTTTAAAGTTTCCTTGGGCATCACCGGGCCTGTGAGTGAAAGTTCGTGGCCCGTGGGTGATGAAAACCCATAAAAATATAACAGCATAATCATATGAAATATATGTTCTACCCTTAATCAATCAATCTAATGGATAACACAAAGTAGTTTGGCAAATCTCATGGAATTGAATTTGTTCTACTAATTCATAAATAGTATAAAAGAGCAGTTCCCAATTCAAACAAACTCGCCACTAAATCGTAGTTTCTACTTACCTGTCTAACAATTGTATCGTTCACCTCACCCTCACTACCTCTCACTCTTACCAACAGCCTTACGCGCAATGATCCACAATTGAGTGACAAGTTCTTGCACAGTATCTTAATGTAATATATATATATATATATATATATATATATATAGTCCATTTATCACAAATACCCATATAAAACAAATAATAAAAATCACATAAGAAGCACTCCAGCAAAACAATTCATAAATTTATATATATAGAAGGCTTCCCAGAACCCCCTACCTGGTTCACAGAAACTAACTTCTGAAAGCTTTGCCGACTCCTATTTCGAACTCGGTTCTAACTCCGATCACCATCAAACATATAAAATAAAAGCATAAACTAGAATTAGTATCACAAATACCCATATAAAAACAACACAATAAAATCACATAAGAAGTACTCCAGCAAAAACAATTCATACATTTATATATAGAAGGCTTCCCCAGAACCCCTACCTGGTTCACAAAACTAACTTCTCTGAAAGCTTTGCCGACTCCTATTTCGAACTCGATTCTAACTCCGAACACCATCAAACATATAAACAAAAAGATAAACCAGAATTAGAGTGGACCCACAAATTATAAATACCAGAAGAGCTAAAATAAAATCTACAACCTCAAGTAAGGTAATAATACACTTAAACATTAATCATGCAAATTAACTTCTAATTAAATTAGGGCCTGCCTCAATTTTTGGGTCGTGTCATTCACAACTCGTGGGCCCTGTGAACCTACGATTATCTACCTACTTGTTATATATAGTATATATATATATATATATATATATATATATATTGCTATTGCTCTATATATTACGTTTGCTTGTGCGTATCATGAACTTAAAGTTCTTTTTTTTAATTCGAACCCGAAGTTTTGAAAAAGTGTCATAGAAATATTTTTATGTTTCCTAAAACTCACCACTCATGTGTAGACCCGAAGTTCTCCATGATTAATCTACTAAACCAAACCATGTCTTAGAACCCGAATAACACCCTTTGATGCTTATGGAGAATTTATTTCATAAGCATCAACTACAATCTTGTTCCCCTCCATCTAGTGATTGTCGAATCATGAACAAGGAAGTTTTTAGTAGAAACTACTTGTATGGGTACGAGTTTTGAAACTCCATTCCGATGGAAGAGGGATTCCATGGCTCTGATTCTCGTTTCACGGACCGTTCCAATCATGAAAATATGATTCTCGCTCAAGTAAGACATATCATGCCTAACGCAAGACATGATTGAAACCCATCCGTGAATAGTACACTCAAGTTTATAGAATTGATTGAATTTTGATTGGAGAAGATTTTCTCGTCCTTCCACGCTTCTTAAACATGCTCTTAAAGAAGTATCAGAGCAAAGGTTCACTAAATTCTCGCATCCGATTACTACCACATTACTCACTAAAACACACAGTGAGACAAAGGTACACTACATCACTGAAGTACCAACGGCATGTAATCTTGCCAAAATGTGAGTCTACCGGGAAGGGTGTGGACCTAAATGGGCCGCATCCCACTAAAAGGTATGCCCTACTTCACAGAGGTGTACCGAATGTATGGCTTTACTACGCACGCCCATCGAATTTGCTCATCCATCTTCTCGGCCTGGTGAGTACCGACAAGGGTGTAACTGTGGCCTGGCTCGCGGGGTGGCACGCTCAATTGTGTGATCCCTTGGTACCTAGACCCAAAACTTCAGTTAAGAAGTGGATGTGATTCTAAACCTCAATTGTACCAATCTACTTTCGTTTTTAAATGTACATATCACATTACACTTCTACGTGCCAATACCAATGTTGTTAAGGTGTACCATCTCCAAAGAGTCAATTTGTGAAACTAATTTACTCCACCTCGACATATGGAAAAGGTAAGTTTGACATGAAAGGCCATGTTGGCTAAAACCCCATCCAAAAATTGGTTTACTTTGTGAACAATTTGATGTGTTCTCGGATTCAAGTTTAAGTGTTTGTTTTAGTTATGGATATTGTCCTCGAATAGAGTTAATTGACTCATGTTTTTATATACATGTGACCGAATTCAATTAACATGTGATTAGGTATAAACGCGTGGGGAAGTTAGTTGTCCGATGAATGTGCTACTACACACACTAACTTCATACCTAAATCACCCTCTAGCAATGAATTCAGTTCATCCAACATGATTAAGACATTGGCACACCGTTGTATTAATGGTAAATCAATTACCATTAAGGGGTTTTTTATATCATCTCCATTCCCGGAAGAACATCGAGTTATAAGGATATTCGAAAGAACAATGATCATGAAACCACCGAAGGGAAATGTATGGAATACTTGTATCACCTCTAAGAATATGATCAAGCATATTCTTAGAGCTAATGGAATGCACCTCATATGCGACGCACCACATATGGTGACTCCGAGACAAGGATTCAAGCAAACTTTACTTGCTTGACATCGCTTAGGACATTCAAATAAAACACGAGCACGTCATCTTACAACGGACACTTAGCCGTGGAGGTGATTTGTACCTACAAGCACACCCTTGGCCAAGCCTACTCATTGGGGAATTCACATAACCCTATTTTCACAAAGGATTTCAAGGAATAAAGGTGGACCAATCCAACCAAAATGCGACCTGTGTAAATATGGTTTTGGTTGATATATCGACACACCGGTCACATGATCGTTCACACCCAACATTGCTAACCTCTTCGCCGACATTAACCTAAGGGGTTCACCACCATTATCTCATAAAGTCTAGAAGACTAGATACTATTGAAGAGTTTATATTGAAGAATTTTATAAGTATTGGCAAAGCTTTTCTATTGAAATTAAACATTGAATTCCTCATGTTCAACCCTAACACAAATCGCGTAAGCGGTCATAAAGCTCATTTTCAACCTGATTGACCAGACCTTAAACGACCATGCTTTTGGTTTTTGTCGAGGGCTATGCAATCCTATATGCAACTATGTTATCCACTTGAGGGCCCATTGCCACCCAATACTATTTTTGTTACTGCTGTAACTGGTAATTTCCAACCCCACTGCTTCGTGACTTACATTTCTCGGTGTTTGCCTTATGTGCCATATTGTGTCGTCACAATGTACCAATATGGGTCCTCACAAAGGATTTGAATCTTGATCAATTATGATTATCTTCCAAAGCTCTTTTCGAGCCCTTGCAAGCGATCTCTTTACCGCTTGAATCATGGATTGTCACTTCAATTAGACAATCGCGCTCGTTAAAGGGAGATAAGAACGTCACTTCCGATTAGATAATTATCTTGATGTCCCCACTATGTCTCATCTCTATCCCATTCGCTTCAAGTGTTGCTCTAGGCACTCTCTCCTCGATCTAGCAAAGTGACAAGATCACACATACTAGCGCAAACATGCATGCAAGGACAGACGCACGTAATGGGCATCAAGTTAACATCCCCGAAAGGTGTGCCACCCTTGAAGGACGATTGGCCGCTTCCTTGTTGACTCCGGGGCCGTACGCCGGCGATTAACCAATCATTTTGTTCTAGGCCTTAACCATCTCGTTCTTGGTCCATTATGCAGAATGTATGGATGAGTTATGGAATTGGAAGGAGATTATCATTAATGATATTCACGTGAATGGTGAAGCAATCAAATAGTAAAAGTGACGAGTATCAAAACCGCATTCCTTTGATGTGGTTACTCGATGTACAACCGGTTGGTCAATTAAAAACAATCCATGTTGAATTAGAATCCTTGCGAAGGGTAAAGTATTTGGTGCCGCAGTTCTAACACCATCCAACAAGAAAGGAAACATAATGAGATGAATGAAATAATGCGATATAACGCCTTATGGCGCAAGACTCTCTCATATGCCCGGATTAATAGCAACTTATAAATGTAGTTGTAACGTACTCCATGGGATCATGATACGAAAATGCATAATTAAGTTTTCGTAAGATTTTCATAGCCGATTCAAATAGTTCTAGACCAATTTAACCCCTCTCTATTAAATTGAGGCGCTCACTTTACCTGGACTGGAACAGTCTGCATGTGGCAATGCCTATAATATTTGACCGCTTATGAATATGTGAATAAACTATGCCTCTGCGTGTACAAAAATCAAATGTGCTAGAGTTGCGTCTATGGTCAATGACATGAATCTTACTTTTAGACTCGAAGGCGAAGAAACTGCCTCACACCAAGTCGAATTTAAATGAAATATCTGGGAAAATTCATTTCCATCTCGACCAAGTTTCGAGCATGGGCTCATGGAGATTTAGTCCACTCCGCCACCACACCCGTAAGGTGTTGCCTTCGAGCACACTCGATCATCTATACGTCAGATGAAATGAGACTCTTAAAGGATTGTGAACCCGAAGTTCCATATCTAAGTTCGCTAGCACTTTATTGTACTTAGCCCATTGCATTATGTAGGATATCTCATTCGCCGTTAATCTTTTGGCAATATACAAAAGATGATTTTCCGTTACCACGGATTTGGGCTTATTCTATCTCTACCATCTTGAATGAGATGCCTACCTTTTATGGATACACCGACTACGATTACTCCATCTCGATCCACATGGCATGTTCCTAGACCGATTATGTCTTTAATCTTAAAGACACTACAATATCTTCAAGGTCAACCTAGTTGCGACGTCTTCGAGCGCATCGCCATACACGAATCCACACGTCTACATGGGAGCATATTTGAAGCACATGCAAAGTCTCTTCATCCTTCGTTAAGTCCCAACTACAATTCATGAAGACAACGCCGCACATGTATAAAACCATCATAACAAAGATATGACCCAAGAAGTCAACACCAAGCATATTGCTTACATCACATCAACATGAGGCATTAAAAGATCGTCAAGCGTACCTAATCCAAAGACAAGCTTGAGCAACCTTCTTCACGAAGTCAACTCCTTTCATGTTTGTTCAGGATTTGGTATGTGAAAATTTTCTCATTTGCAACGCTTGTAGTTCTCAGTGAGTTTTGTCGGTCTCCAAAGTGGGTATCCTAAAGTATACTCACTTGACCTTAATGTACTCTTTTTCCCAAGATCAGATCATTTTTCCCATTGGATTTTATTCAATCCAGTTTTGATGAGGCATCCACATCTAGATGGTCATACCTTTGTGTGTTTTCTTACTACTTTACATCCTAAAGATGTTAAGTATCGATATTGCATTAACTCACATTTTTCTCCTTAGACTATGGGTTTTGTACGTTGGGTTTTACCAAAACTAGGTTTTAATGAGACTTACTCTCGTGGAACCCTATGCATGAGACTCGCGTGTTCTCCAATAGTGTATATGAGATCATTTCATCAACTACTTCAACTTTCAAAGATAAGATCTTATAAGTGAGTACTAATGGAGTATTTACAAACTCGGGTGTGGGGAGTGTTACAATTAATATTGGCATAGTGTGATTCTGTGTAACCCAAGTAGAGATAAATTAGGAATCCTTCAGATCTTTAGAAGATCTTTTCTTATTGTATTTTGTATTATTAGAGAGTAAGTCTCTCCCTCTTATTACTATAAATAAAGGCAATTCCAAGCACAAGCAATACGTACCTCACAATTCTCACACCTCTTTCTTCTATGCCGACTCTTTCTCTAAACTTGTGTCACAACAAACTACTAATAAATTATAGGCTTTTTAGCCAAAATGGGATTATGAGATTAGAAGACCTCGCCTTGGTCCTTAACAATCAAAATCGATATAATTAGTCCCCGAGTTTGTCCACCACATATCATTGTGGTCATTCCGTTAGAAACTGCTAAGCTTCTCGGTTAGTGTGTTACTGGCATCGTGTGGGTCCCACAACCACTCATAGCTCCACATGGATTAACCATAATTTTTATAAGATTTTAAAAAAAAATGATAACTTATAAATTTTAAAAAAAATAAAAAAAGATAGCTTATGGACTACCGCGCCAAGCTTGGGTAACGTGAAGAAGATGAAATTTTCTTTTCTTTTTTTAAAAAAAATTGGTTTAATTCTTCATAATCCATGTGGCACAAAACAATTAAGCATGGGACCACTAGTGTTTTACATCATGACACTAACCAAAAACTTATTGAATTTCTAACGAAAAGCTTAATTACACATTTGACAAGCAGTACACAAACTCACACCAATTCTATCAATTTTGGATTGTTGCGGACCAAACCGAGGAGTTATGCCAATATCATAAATCATTTGCAATATAAAATTATGATAAAAATAAAATGGTTAATATCAAACAACCCTTTATAAAAACTAAGTGTTGCATTTTCTTTACCTTTTCATTATGGTGCTATTATTTACTCCAAAATTCTCATTACCTTCATAAGCTGTGATTTTTCTTTCTTAAATATAGAAAGTTTGGAGTGCACAATGTTCCCTTCATTAATGTTCCGCCATTTTAGGTCTTAGACATTAAAACTCGTAAGTCCAAGTATCATTAAAATTTGGGTGATTGGATGATGCTAAAGAAATCATCTACTTGAACCCATTGCACTACAATACGCTGAGCAAATTGATTCATTCTTTAATGGTCTACAAAATATGGCAAAGCTTGGTGGTTGGATTATTTCTTAATTTTCTAAGTGCAAATATTTGTATTTCAAAAAAGTAGGAAAATTGACAAAAGATCTCATTATTTCGCCCTTAAATAAAAAAAAAATACTCACTTCTTTTGAAATTCAATAAAAACACTCATTTTAACATGTGGTTTTACTATATTGCCCTTTGTAGATAAGGTTTCCATAACAATAACATCTCTAATATATGCACTATATCGATACCATATAGACAACATATTAACAATATCTATGCTATATCAATACCATATGGACATCGTATCACTTCAAATCTCACACAGATACATTGCCCCGGCTCCACTTCAATCTCTAGCAAAAGCTCTCTCTATTTTTTTGCCTATTTATAACACGTTATCAAAGATGACGCCCTAACCTCTAACCAATTTTCATTTCTCCTTCATTAAAAAAAAATGTTTCCCATAAGGATTTTATTGTTTCTCTTTCTCTTCCTCACATGTTTTAGATGCCTCGCCATCACAATGAAGAACTTGTAATGACCCGTCCCTAATTTTATTGTATTTTATTTCTTGAACTTGTGAATTTACCAAAATGCCCCCGAACGGATAGTGGAAGTCCTATGTGGATATTTGAACTCTTTATGAATTTTGAATTCTTACTTACCGATTCTTGTAAAGTACTTTTTTCCTACAAGGAACGCGTGAGCGAATGGAACGAAAATCTGACTGCAACGGAAACATTACGACGTTTTAAATATTCTTTTCCAAGCATGGGAATATAGTGGTGCGTGACCATGCGGGGCCCAGCTTGTTCAGCCTTAATTTGGAAAAATCTCTCTTCTTCCGTTTTTTTTTTCCTTAGACCTCTCTTTCTTCCTCATTCTTTTCTTCTCCCGTGAAAACGTGCACAAAGGTACACAAGTAACCCACCATTTCTTTCGAATCCAGCCAAACCACCACCACCATCTTGCTTGTTGTAACTCACCTGAAGCCCAACGGTGCAAACCGATTTCCCCAAACCCCCATAGAATAATTGAGCTTCTCCCAAAGAAGTTTCAAGCAAAGTCCGACCAAGGTGAGACTTATAACCGCCACCTTTAGCTTCCCTTGTATTGAGTAGATGAATCTTCATACTAAAATTGTGTGATTTGGTCGTGATTTGGAGTGACCGACCTCTGGGTGTAACCGAGACTTTCCGGCCAATTTTCTACCATTTTCACCACTATTCGAACTCCAAATAGGTAAAATTTGTTCACCTTCTCTAGCTTCATTTTGACATGTGTATCGTGTAAAAATGGTTGAGAAATGAAGAAGTTACGAAGTTTTGAAATTTTTTCTGGGAATCGCCTAGTTTTGGTCAGTCACAGAGGCAGATTTCCACGCACCTAGCCACCGACGTGAGTCACAACGGCGACCGGGCTTAGATCAACTCCTCAACTCAGTCCAACCGAACCGTGACATCAACAAAACTAGCTTCAAACTCGGGCCCGTACCGAGAATATTTTTAAGTACATTTCTTTAACGCCGTTAGAATATTCCGTTAGATTTAACAGACACTTGAATCTTTCGTTAAATCTAACTACCTTCAACCAACGCCGATAGCTCGACCGCTTAGTTTGACCACACATGTCGTACGCGGGGCGCTGCACCAGTTTTTTACTTTCACAACATCGAGGCGACTCATGTATGGTATTTTTCGAGTGTTTCACTCCGTGTGTGAGCAAACAAAAGAAGTTAACCTGACGTTAATTAGTTTAATTAGTAATCTTTACGAGTTTAATCATTACTATAGTGATATCTCATGTAGTGGGAGACTTACCAATGGTGAGTACATGAGTCAAGCAAGGTGGCAGCGGCTACGAGCCAACTACATATCAATGAGTTGGGCTTTGCTTTGAGAAATTAATATTATTTATATTATTTCCCACTATGGTTTTATGAATTATTTTCTATCATGCCATGTTTACTTACGAGTTAAGTATAAACAAAATTATAAGGGCTATGTTGAGATTTGTCAAACCGTGATGGTGCATGATCATTTGTATTTTTATTGGCTCAAGATATTGACACACCCCACCCTCGATAACGCACGTGGATACCTGCTCTAGACGTTGGTCACTGACACCTTAAGTGACGAAGCCATTGAATGCATGACAACACTTAGTTTATGCAACTTAAACCATTAAATAATTTGCGAAAATAATACCAATATGCACAAGGTCTCAGAGCGTACTAAATTGAAACAACCTGAAACAAAACATAAAGTCAAGTTCCTAGAATTCTATCCATAACATGGATGGATATTATTAAAGAAACCGAAAAAAAAATGAATCTCACATGGCCTAGCAGAATCGAGCTGCCACCGTATGCCTCGACTTCACCGATGCTCTATCACTAGGTCCCGAAGGGGCGCAAAAAACAAAGGTGTGAGTGGACGAAAATAAAAGTTTTCGAAATACGTTCTTTTCAAATATAGTAACCTCCCCTATTTGAAACTAAGATATTTGGAAAATCATACTACCGTATAGCGTGTCAAATCATACTATAATATATATAACTCGAAGTAAATCTCAAAGTGAACCGTAAATAATAATTCATATTTCCATAAGTCATTTCACCAAATATATCAATAGTATAGATAAGAAACCCAACACAAAGGGTATATGTGCAATCACCATGTGCCGTGTCGAGGAACAACCTCTCAATCCCCGTACAAGCACTTTACGCTATCAATCAATTTGTACTTCTAGACCACACACATGTAAGCACTTGCGCAATAGCTGCCACACCCGAGAAGTCTCCACGTAGGGGCATTTTCCCCAAAAATAAACATAAACGTAAGACAAGCTTCGTACTAAGGTATTTACCGGACAATACCCTTGGAATACAAGGCGTTTGACACAAACATGTGAGACTCTGTCCTACGGCCGTGAGACGGTACTTCATACAACGTAGTGAAAGCATGCTGCGGTGTTTGAAACATACTATGTAATCATGTGTTTAGATATAAAGAACAAGGTTCATTTCATAATAGTCAAACCTTGTGAATCAAACATATTCATGCTTAGAAGCCATGTATAAAATATCAATATAACCATATAATATTCATATCTCAAAATCATTCCATAATATATATCCATATATTACATCTCTTTTCAAACCATTTCCAATATATATATATATATATAAACATGCCTCAAAATTTAAACCCATAATTATACCAAAGCAATAATTATTTTCAAGCATATAAACTATCAGTTAAAAACAAAAGTCCACTCACAAGTACTTGGGAGTGAAATCTCCCCCTACAAGGTTCCTCCCCGAAGCTGCCATGGCCAAAGAATTACCTATTTAATATTAAGGAAAGTGTTAAAAATATCCCTAATATAAATTAATATAACCCTTATATGAAAATAACCTCTAAAAATAATACTATTTAGCGAAACGAGCTCGAAAAAACAATTTTCGTAGCCCAAAACCTTGCCGCCGCCGGTCCACCGTCTAGCCACGCGACAAGGCCAGTGAAACGTTCTGACCGCGCGCCACGCCCTGCGACGCTACGCGCGGCACGTGTCGCCACGCCCGGCACATGCTCGCACGCGCTCCCGATACCACCCCACGCGCAGCTCGACGCGCCCACGCGCCCGCGACGCGCACCGTAGAATTAACGACGTCGCTAGGTTTAACAATATACCTTTTCTCGACTAATATTCTGATTGGGCCGTAAATATTCCGACCCCGTCGAAATATCTGGCTACCGTGATGAAATATTCTCACCTCGCAACCTTTTCCGGCCGCCGCCGCTGCCCCCGCCCCCCGCCGCTGTGCTCCGCCTAATTTCTCGGAAAATCTACCCATTTAATCCCAAAACTTCAAAAATCTCATAACTCATTCCTTGGCCACATTTAACGTGCCATATCAAATGAAGGTGATGATTTGTGCTAGAATATTTTCATACCAATTTGGGGTCGGAAAATGGCCGGAGGTGGCATGAAATTGGCCGGAAAGCTTCTGAAACCCTAATTATGTTCTCCTTCAAAACCGGCACCAAATTCCACATTCTTTATGTCGATTTGAACTCATTCTCAAGGTAATAAAACCAATGGAAATGGTTTCTAGGCTTACCTAAGTGAGAATTGTACAGAATTTCAATAGTGAAGCTATTCTTTTCTGCTCCGGCAAGAGAGAGCAGAGAGATCGTACCCCGTGAGGGAATCGTTGTCACACAGCCCAACCCACAAACCCAAAACCCCACTTCAACTTACGAGTGTGGAAATTACTAAATGCCCCTACACTTTACAAGCCGTAAAATGTTCGTTTTAACTCCGAACTGAGTCTCCGCTTTGCGTCCACGCGTCAGACGGGCGGGCAAGACTAATATGTAAAGAAAATAATTTGCCATGTCGTCTCGAAAAGTCAACATTGTCACTAGGGGTATTTTGGTAATTTTACATAAAATTTTTGGGACGGGTCAGAACATACATGCATTCACCCGAGTTTAGCACTTGTCCTGCCAGACTAGCCTTCACGTGTATGTTCACACCGTTATGCCGACTTTGGATCCATTGTAGGTGCCACTCGTACTAGTTGCATTAGGCAGCTAGGACTCGTATGTGACGCGATTAGCGCCAAATTTCACATGATTGTAGTACTTGAAACATAAATCTATTACACCCGCATAGTTCCATGTAGCTACTTTCGTACGGGTTGTGTCCGCATATGTTGACGAGCATATTATATATGTCTACGAAAGTATTGCTCATATATATTTGTCGAGATATCAATGTTTACCCGTACCTTGGCCATGATGTCTTTGTACCGTTGGCGACGAGTGTTATATTATGTCGAGATAAATGTGTTTATCCATATCTTTGACAACCTTCATACTATACATAGTAAGGATTTTGGGAAACTATACTGTGTTTTTCAAGAGAGGGGTTATTTATGTTATGAAAACAAAGGTTTTAAATGATTATTTTTGCCCACTCACACCTTCGTTTTTGCGCCTTCCAAAACTTAGTAGTCGGATCTGGCAAGGTACGCTCGGTAAAAGTAGGTATTTCCTTCACTAGTATGTTTCATTCATTTACTCATGTGACCTAAAATAATTCGATTTTCTTTACTACACTTTTAACCATGCACCGAACATCTCATGTTGTGTATTAAGGGTTCTACCCATACTTCGCGCACTCTTCCGCATGGTTTCATTAATTCCAAACTTTGGTTTTATTTAATCGATTTTTCCACTTCATTTGCATGACATGGCTTCTCGTCACCCCTAGGTGTCGGCGCATGCCTCGATTTTGGTATCCTTCAGTCATCCGGCTAGGGTATGTCAAAACTCATACCACTAATCATTCTCCCTAGTCCCTCGTGTTAATAACTACTTATTGTTTATTTTTTATTTGGTGTAACTTCACTACTAACCCGATATTTATTTATGTTAATTTGCGTCGCTTAACTTGTGTGGTGCAGTTGTAATCACCCATCCGCATTACATTTCGCCGCTAACTTGGGTGGTGTTACAACTCCGTCCCAAAATTTATGTGAAATTACCAAAATACCCTGTCAATGTTGACTTTTTGTTGACTTTCTGACGACATGTGAAAATTATTTTCTTTATATATTCTTGATGTACTCTGAACATACGAACGCGTGGACGCAAGCGAACTCACCCCGGTTAAAACGAACGTTTACGAAGTTTTGAAGTGTAGTGGGCATTTTAGTAATTTTTCACCCATTTGTGGGAAGAAGCTTTGGCTGGCTGCTGTGCAGCCAACCTCCCCATCATTCTCGCACGTTCTAACCTCTCTCTCTCTCTTCTCTCCCATTTTCCTGGCCAAAAAAACGAACCGACAAACCCTAACTTTGGACTCCTAATCACAAAACCGTCAACTACGCTCAAAATCCATACCATCACGACATCGCCTGGGCCATTCTCGGACGAGGCCGATTTCGGGACTTCAACTCAACCCGATCGTTCAAACCGACGTCTAACGGAATAGGAAAACCGTTCATCGATTTTCCTACAATCCCGACATAGGTAAGCCTCGAAACTATTGCCTTGGTTTTATTGGATTGAGTAGGTTCAAATCGATATAAGAACGCCGAATTTGGTGCAAGCGAAGGAGAACCAATTAGGGTTTCCCCGCTTTCCGCCAATTTCAGGCCATCTCCCGGCCATTTTTCCGGCCTCAAATTGGTATGAAAATACTTACCCTCAATACCTTCAATTTAATATATGGCATGTTCAATTTGGTCAAAGAACGAAGAAGATATGAATTTTTGAAGTTTTGGGACACAATTCCGTGATTATTTCCGTATCTTAAGGAACCACGCGCGGCCGGGCGGTGCTCCGGCGACCGGCGCGAGGTGGACGACGGAATATTCGTCAACGGGGACGGGAATATTCCTAACGGCGCGCATCTTCCATTCAAAAGGTATATTCCGTTAACTTTAACTGCGTGCAAGGTCCGACCGCTTTCCCTACGCGCGGGCAACACAAGGTGGGGCAGGGCCACAAGACGGCGGCGCCAGCGGTGGACTCGTGGCCGTAGGGGTTTTCTGCCCAAAATCGCGAGCCCGTTCGCTAAAATAGTATTATTTTTGGGTATTTCTAAGGCTCATTTTAATTTATTTTAGGAAGTTCTAATTTGTTCCCTAATATTAAATAGGTAATTTTCGATTCTCGCACACCGAGGAGGGCAACACCGAGGGAGATTTCACTCCCCGATCACCCGTGAGTGGACTTTTGCTTTATTAAATGGTTTTTATGATTGGAAAATGATTGGTGAATTTGACTTCTATATGGTTTTAAATGGTTTTCTAAGCATGATTATTTTTTATATATATTTATTATTAAATATATATACATGTTGATAATTGTTTATGCAACCATATTTGTTTTAATTATGGTTATATATTGGGAAATGGATTTAAATGGTGATTGTGGTTATATACCAAAGTATGAATATATGTTATGAAATGGTTTACACTTTATGATATTATTTCTTTTGCATAAAATATTAAATGATTTTGATATATAGTTTTGAAGGAAGGTTTTATTTATGCAATATTAAATATTTGGGACTTATGAAAATCTTGTTTCCATATCTAAACACATGAGTATGTATGTATGTTTTCAAACACACTTGTATGCTTTCACCACGCCAGAAGCATCGCCTCACCCGCCGCAGGGACGCTTCCTTTCACATGTTTCTGGTCACACGCATCACTGTGGGTATTGTCCCAGAAATACCTTAGTGCAAGCTGTCTTACTGTGCTTATTGTTGTTTATGGGAAAAGGCCCCACTCACAAGGATTCGTGTGCGACGCGTCGCGGCGCCGTGACTTACATGCTGGTAGACTAGGAGTACAAATTATTGGATAACGTATTGAGCTGTACCTAAGATTGAGGTCGTTCTCAACCCGTACATGGGTGATCGCGCATATACCCTCGTGGTTGTTTTTCGATTATATATATAAATTGGAAATTATTAATCATGATTTACCTAACATTATACTTTTACGCTAAGCCGCTTACGCTTCTCATAAAAAAGATTCGAACTATACCATGATAGTATGTTTTCGATTTCCATTATACCGATTTCCAATAGTGGGGTTAATATGTTGAAAAGAGAAAGGTTTTAATAAAACTTTGATTTTTGTCCACTGCACACTTTTATTTTTGCGCCCCTTCAGACATGCGTGATAGTGCATCCCATGCTAGCCGAGGATTTTGCGTGGTACTTTCCGATTATCCATCCCTGACCCATGTAGGATCTATCTTTCTTCCGTTTCTATAATAATATCCATCCCCGTTATGGATAGAGATTCCGTGAACTCGCCTTATTATTTGTTTCCTCTGTTTTCAAAATTAGTACGCCCGAACCATCCGCATATTGGACATTGATTTCCTAAACTTAATAGTATTATAATTTTGCTACACTAAGTGTTGTCATGCATTTAATGGCTTCGGGTCACTTTTTACGAGTGTCTCCACAAGACGTCGCACTCCTGCATCCACGTGGGCACGAGCTGGTGTGTCGTGGTGCGGTGTAATTGCCTATCTTGTTTACATTTCACGAGAGTGGAAAAGACACCGCCCTCCTCGCGTTAATTTTTTTTCTTGTAATACTCAATACTAATGGCAATGCCTATGTAACAAGTATTACCAACTACCTAACAATTTTAATTAATGTCCTAATGAAAATATTGTAAGAACCAAAAGTTCTAAAATTCTTCCAAACTCCATATTATTGCAAGTTCTTACACATCTCATTTTCTTTCAAAAGAAAAAAGAAAATGACAAACTTGCAAAGCTTGGATTTTGTCGCCTTCGACATCACTAGAGCAACTACCTTACCAGGTTGTGTATGCCAAGATCCATCTTAAGGCAAAAGTACACGTGGGGACACTATCAAGGAAGGAAACACATTTCCTCCCAAGACGGCGAAAGCCATGATCTTCATTCGTCGTCACATCCATGAAGGATTGAAGAGCAAATACCGACTGGAAGCACTCCACCGGCCTCAATGCCTTCGAGACATATATATAATCACCGAAAATAAGAGATTCTCCAAAAAGCTCGTTATGATCGACACACCTGCAATCCAGATTTTAAGTCGGGCCGAGTATATAATTCGCAATGATTTAGACTCGCCCCAAACGAAACTTTGTGGGAAGAATGTGGGAAGAATGTCACCGGGCAGACATGCTTGAAAACACCCGCTGTTTTCCATGCTCTAATTTGCTTACGCAGAAGAATATAAAAGAGGGCTGCCACGGTTTTACAAAGTCTAACTACCGATATTAGTACTCCTTGTGGTCGAGCGTAACAATGAGCTCCCAATGAAAATCATCGCACCAAACCGACAGACTCCAACCATTCGTAAGGAATGCGCTTCCCTCAAGCAAACACCACCTCCTCGAAAGTGCTGACTACAAACGAGGACATGGCCACAAGCGAGGACGATGGAATGGAAAGGCAACAAACTATGGTGTTCATAATTACAACCAAGGTCCATGCATAATCAAACTCCAAGGTTTAAAATGTAAAACCGCTATAAAGAGTAAAGCTCATATAAATAACTCCCAAAATTCTAAAGTGAATTTGTCACTGGTATGGCAATGGACATCGGGCGCGTACATGTCGTAAACTCCAAAACATCTTATGGATCTTTATCAAGCCTCACTTAAAGGAAAGAACAAACTACTTTCATCAAGCAGCCGATCCAATGCAGCTACAAACCCATCCCAAAATTTCATGTACATTTACGAAATACCCCTAGCAAACAAATGTTGACTTTTGTTGACTTTTTTGAAACAACATGTGGAAATTCATTTCTTTACATATTCAAGTAGTACTGCCGATACAAACACGTGGACACAAAGCGTAACTCAATTTGAGTTAAAATTGGTATTTTACTTGAATTTTAAAGTTCAAGGGCATTTTTAGTACTTTACGTCCGTATGTTAATTAGGGTTTAGTGGGTTTTGACTCAGCCGTTTTGCACCCATCTCTCTCTCACCCACTCTCTCCCCTTCTCACCTGCCTTCTGGCCAAAACTTACAAAACACACACCAAACTATAGAATTTGGAAATATCACAAACCGTCGAAACACCACCCAAGACCATAGCCGTTTCGATCGTCTCACCTTTCTCGACAATACCGTGATTTTAGAATTCTCAACCGAACCAAATCGGCCAAACCGATCCAGAACGAAATGACAAATTGTTCATCGAAGTTTCCTTACAATCCCAACCTAGGTAAGCCTCAAAACCATGTCCATTGGTCTTATCACGTCGAGTGTGTTCACTTCATATAAAGAACGTAAAATTTGGTGCAGCTTTTGGAGTAGAACGGATTTCTGTGGTTCGAATCGAGAGTTTTTCGGCCATTTCGTGCCATTTTCAACCATTTTTCGCCCCAAATTGGTGTGAAAATATTTTACTCTTCAATACCTTCAATTTGATATATGGATCGATGATATCACGTCAGTAGGTTCAATTTCATATAAAGAACGAAAATTTTGGTGCATGTGAGTGTAATCCTGATTAGGTTTGACCGAGAGTTTTCGGCCACTGTGCCATTTCGACCATTTTTCCGGCCCCAAATTGGTTTGAAAATATTTTACTCTTCAATACCTTCAATTTGATATATGGATCGATGAAATTGGCTGAGAAACGAAGTAGTTATGAATTTTCGTTAAACAATTTGGCAATTTTTTCCGTAACTGCGAACTGCATTTACAAGGTCCCAAGCACAGTAAAAGATCAAGGCGACAAAATATTCGCATGGTAACAGAATATTCTATTTGCCGTAATATTCCCCTCTTCGACTCGTCGTAATATTCCATCACTTCGTGTATATTCGGTTAACTTTTTTAACTTACGCCAAGAGTGCGCCGCTAGATTGCTAACTGACCGGGACGTCCTGCTAAAGACCTGCGTTAGTGGTTCCATTAAGATTTTCGCAGCACCCGCATGCCGCAACTTTGGACCCGAGCGTGACGCAGCCGTGCAAGCGTGCGCGGGTGGCAAATATCTAGCGGCAAGACACTCTGTGTGGCTGGGGGAAGGTTTTGGGTCCCGGAAATCATTTTTCGAGCCTGCTTGCCAAATTAATATTGTTTTAGATTCTTTTTAATAAGGGTAGTTATTCTTTTGGGGAATGATTTAAAATTTTTCCGCACAAATAGGTCATCCTACATCTAGCGCTTCTTGAGGAACACACCAGGAGGGATTATACTCCCAAGTACTTGTGAGTGGACTTTGTTTTAATAAATGGTTTTTATGCTTGAAATATTTATGGTATTTCTTATATACATGCTTTTTAAATGATTTTGAAGCATGAATATTATGAAATGGTATTGAACATACTTGGGTTTACAATGGTATTGGTATTTGTTATTTGATTTTAACGAGTATAATTTTTGAAAACGCTTCAAGTAATTGTGAAATTATGAAGTTTAAGATTCTTATTTATAATAATATGATGTTTATATGTATGTTTTCAAACACACTTGGTATGCTTTCACTACGTTGTAGCATCGTCTCACTGGCCGTAGGACAATTCTCACATGTTGGGTCACACACACTATACCCAGAGTATTGTTCCAGAATACCTTAGTGCAAGCTTGTCTTACGTTTATGTTTATTATTGTAAAGCCCCACAACCAAGGACTCTGGGCACGCGCCACAAGTGCCATCTCGTGTGGTACTGTGGAGTACAAATGGGATTGATAACGCAAAGTGCTTGAAAATGGTTTGGATGAGGTTCTCAACACGTTATTGTGTGATCGTGACATATACCTGTGTTACTTTCTTTATTATACATATTGAACTACAAAGATGATCTTTGGAAATACAATATTCTTAACATTTATACTTTTTGAGATCTAATTTTCGTATATATATATAAAGTATGATTTGACATATACTATGGTAGTATGAGTTTATACCTATACCGATTTTCAAACAAGGGGTTAATATGTTGAAAGAGAAAAGTGGTTTAGAAACTTTATTTTTGTCCACTCACACTTTCCGTCTTTGCGCCCCTTTAAGACTTAGTACAAAAATGTGTGACGCAAGGCATTTGACCGGCGCCTTCCGAACTTTCCCGACAATGTGATTTATCTTTTCTTCGCTTAATATCCATCCGTGTTGTGGATAAGATTTAAGAGATTGACTTGAACTTTTAATCCGTGCTTATTCTTAAACACTCGAAACCCGGCATGTTGAACTTAATTGCATTGAGTTTATTTTAAACAAGTGTTGTCATGATTATTATGGCTTCGACACTTACAAGTGTCAACCAAAGACGCCCCCAAACCTCGATGTCCACGTGGGATTTCGAGGGGGCGGGTGTCACAATGGATATACCTAATCCAAGTCCGATATATCAGTCAATTAGACACAACCCATATGGATGTTTTCGACTTCGCTGCGGAAAAGTGGAATGAGGATTATGGGTCCGATTGAACCAATTTGATTTTCAATGTACTTTGTTTTTCATTATCAACTGTTTTGAAGCTTGTAACTTCAATTCAATAAAAGTGGCATTGCAAATTTCCTTTTACAAATAAATTGTTTTAACTATGATTGTCTTACTCATCGAAAGAATGGATAAAAATTATGGTTGTTCTCAAAGCATGAACAACGGCAGAAAGATATTTGTCTATGCATCACGCAACCATGCATACAATACTTCGACATCGAAAATATTTCTCAAGCTCATGCTTACAAAAGCAAGAGTAACAATATTAGCTAGCCAATTAGACATAATTGAAGTGTCAGAAAGCCCAAATTATGTTACCGAATGGAACAATATTATCCATACAAAATGCATTATACGCTACTCGTTCCACAACAAATTGTTGAGTTTTAAAGATATACGTTTGAATGGATAATGATTTGAAACGAAAGATAAAGACAATGTGGAATATCTTCTTTGCATTACCTCATGATAACCAAAAGCATACATTGAGACGCGCTAAGTGCAGCATATCGAGTGGATTGTATTATACATACATAAAGGCACTGAAAATACAAGTCATGATCCGAAGTTCATTGATCTGTATATACATAGTGTCATGATTATTGCATGACACTCTGGCATTGATGTCGAACATCCCGTTCCTCATGTCCATACTCAAAATGGTTTAAAGCGTGCTGCCATCAAGCAACTTCACCACTGTCAGCGCCACCCATGAAAACGAAACCCAATTCTGCTAATGGGACATGCCATTCTACATGCCGCATCATTAGTTCGATTGAGACATGTTGCCAACCATCACTATTAGTACAACTTATGTTGGGCACCAACCAAACATTTCACACTTACGAGTTTTTTGGTTGTGTCACATGTGCCTAATACACAACCACAACGTACTTAAATGGGACCTCATCGTAGATCTGGGAATTTATGTGGGTTTTGATTCACCACCACCAGCTCCATATTTGAACCCTTGACGGTGATATTTTTACTCGCCGGTTTGCGGATTGTCACTTTGATGAGTCAAGTTCCCACTATTTGTAGGGAGAGACACCGCTCCTAAAACTGGAGAGAATGGAATACGGGATGTACCCACCTTGTCTCATTTTGATCCACGAAGCACTCAATGAAAATGAAGTGAGTAAGAATTGTTCACATTCAAAGTATTGCCAATCAAATGTCGATGCATTTAATAATGCAACAAAAGTGACAAAATCACACATACTAGCTTTAAATGCGCCAAAGAAGAATCGATGTCCATAATAAGGGCCAGGGCAAAGAAATGATTCATCCGTCACGCCCTAAGCGCAGGCCCCTCATGCTCAAAGATCTGCCTCTCGAAGGAGAAAGTCTAAAACATACAGTGAATCCAAATGAAACTATTCATGAAGAAAATGAATGACGAGAATCTACACCATGATTCTCAGATCTAAAAGAAAATGTCCTTGATGAGACACATGTCTCAAGAGGCGTGGGCACATGAAAGTAGTAAAATCATAAATGATGCATGTACTAATGAATTGTGGATCGAATGAAATGATTATTGATGATATATTCTCATTCTCAAGTGCAGCTTTAACAAATCATATTAAGCAATGATATTGAGCCTCGCCTGCTTACAATGAAAACAAAACACGATTGGCTCTGGCGTGGAAAGATGCAATCCAAAAGTGTAATTAAATTCTTGAAAACGAACCGTTTTGGACCAAAGATTCCAAACATCGCCCGACGTGAACCCCATAGGTTACAAAAATGGGTTTTCATACAAGAAAGCCGGAATGAGAAAAGAGATTGCAAGGTATAAAGTGCGACTGGGCCGCGCAAGGCTTTTCACACAGCGCCCGGAATTGATTTGGATGAAACATACTCGTAATAGATGTAATTACATTCCGTTACTCGATGCTTGTAGTTTTAGAAACTTGATGTGTAACTTATGGCTGTCATCATCACATATCTATATGGAGAATTAGTTACCGATATCTATATGAAAGTCCTGTAAGGACGTGGTTGCCCTAAACAACTAACAAACCACCTATATATGTTTTCACAAAATTAAGGTGATCGTTGTATGTTTAAAACAACTAACCCAATGTGGTATAACTGCCTCGCAAATATATTTAATCAATGAAGGATATACCAATAATGCTTTTGCCCATGCGTGTTTATTAAGAAATCAAACTTTGGATTTGCTATAGTGGCGTAGATATGTCGATAACATGAACTTAGTTGGAACTCCCGAAAAGCTTAACAAAACCGCCAATATCTCAAAGCAAATTTGAAATGGGAAAGATCTGGAAATAAAGATATTCAAACTTCAGTAGAACAGCATTGTGCTAGTGGAATTTTTGGTCCATCAATCAAATTATACTTTTGAAAGGTTCAAAGTGATTTGGCATGGATAAACCCATCCCACTTAGCACGCCAATGGTCGCTCGGGTCTCGACACTAAGAATATCCATTTCTGTTCAAAAAGTTAAGACGATGAGGTGACCCTTGGTCTAAAAGCCTTTTCAGATATGAATGCAATAGGTGCTTTATTGCATTTAGCATAATGTACCAGACCGCATATAGCTTTTTGAGTCAACTTGTTAGCAAGATATAGCTCGCTCCAACAATTCGACATTCAGCGGAATCAAAGATGTTTTATGATATCTTCATGGGACAATAGACACGTGGGCCTATTCTATTTTTTAGAAACCTCGTATGACCGTAATCTTGTTGGATATGCAATGTTGACTTTCTTCTCCGATTCGTATAAAGCACGCTCACAGAGCTGTATATGTTCACTTATGGAAATATAACTCATGGTGTTCAACTAGCAACACTTGTTGCTGCATCTTCCAATCACTCGTAAATACTTGCTCTCCATGAAGCCGCCGTGAATGTTTTTGGTTACATTAAATGATCCATCATATTGGGAACCTGCTGCATTCATCAAACAAACACTCCAACATATCTCCAAAGTTTTCAAAGGCACATGAGCTTCTGTATGGCTACGCTATTGAAGTCAAACAAATTGCCCAAACGATAACTCCGCAGACTTATTCACCCAAATCTCTACCTTAAGTGTACATTCCAAAGGTTGGTGCATGGTACGTATTATGTCAACTTAATAATCAACCAAATTGAAAATGCTAAATCAAAGGGACATACTCGTCAAGAGGAGCATCCAAGACACTTGCATGTTGTATTCTTTTTTCCTTCGACTCAGGATTTTTCCCACTCGGGTTTTTTCTAATAAGGTTTTAATGAGGCAACTAAAGTGCACTCAACACTATACCAATGATCCAAGCAAGTTGTAATTTTTTTCCTCTACGAGTTTTTCCCACCGGGTTTTTAGTAAGGTTTTAACGAGGCAAACCGATCATTGATGCGTGTATCCAAGGGAGAGGTTGAAAATATGGATACCCACGAAATTTACCATACAAAGAAGACTTTTTTATCTTTAGCTTTGCATGCTTTCTTCCTAGTTGAAATAGCTACAACTTTATTTATTTATTTGTTATAGCTATAGTCATAAAGGCTATAGTAAACTTCTGGAGAAAACCCTATATAAAAAGGTTGTATTGTATCAATCAGAGCAGCCAGACTATCTCTTGGTATGCATAAATTGTCCGATTTGCAACATTGTTAGTTTCTCATTCAGAATTTTGTCAAACTCAGGAGGAGTATCCTAAAGTATACTCACTTGACCTTAACGTACTCTTTTTCCCTACGATCAGGATCATTTTTCTCATTGGATTTTTGTTGCCTGACTAGGTTTTAATGAGGCACCCATTCTGGGCTGGTCATACCCTTGTGTACATCCTACTGACATCTGGCAGATGTTTAGTATTGACTTTGCATTAACTCACTTTTCTCCTAGACTATGGGTTTTCTCACTCTCTTCTTGCCGCACCCTCCTTCATAAAATAGTCCACAACATCTCCCTATTTTTTGGAAAAATCTTGAGTGGTACGTACCATTGAATGGTACGACTATTGAATGGTTCAGATTAATTTGCAGTGGGCTCCAAATGAATCTTAACCATTTAACAGTACATACCATTCCCCTATATTTTGCCTATTTATAACAAAGGTAAATTCATATTAGATACCAAGTTGGGTATAGGTTTTAAGGAAAAATACCATATTTAAGGAAAAATATCAAGTCTAATTAAATATTTTATGATAAGCCACAAACTTTATTGCAAGTGATCCTATGACTAAATAAAAGATATGAGAGATTACCATATTGTCCTCAAGTTTATTTCTTTCATAATTTTATAAGGCCTTTAGAGCTCGGGGTTAACTTTAAAGGTTTAGGGTTTTAAAAGTAATATGGGTAAGTTGAGTGTAAAAGAGGTTATACAATTGCGGTGTGGCCGTTGTCTCTCTCTCTCGTCTCTCGCTGTCCTCTGTCTATCGTTGCGGCGTTATCTTCGTCTTCTCCGACGTCGTCGTCATCGCTGCAGCATCGTATTCATATTCTCTGGCGATTTTAGTCTTCTCCTGCAAAAGCTGCAGCGGTTCCATCACCGAGTTGACTCGGCGCTTCCGATTTGGAGCCGAGTCGCCAGATCCAAGAACGATTCGAGATTGTTTTTCATTGGGATTTTATCATATTTTTATTGATAAATTCGAATTTATCTTTCCTTTTTATACCACATTTTTTTTCCAAACTTTTTGTTCCACATTTGAATTAACAGGTTGTTGAATTTATATTATTTGAATTTTTCGTTTTTTTTTCTTCCAAATATTTGAATTGTTCGTTGGTTAGTCTGTGTTCTGTTCCCCGTGTTCATTATTTTTTTTATTATGATTTATATTTTTTTTTTCATTTTTTTATTTCGAAAAATATAAACACTTTATTTCCAAGCAGTCCAAAACACAGGTTTTTCAATCCCATCATTAGATGATCCTCTTGTACCCAAACAAGAAACTCTAAGCTCCCTTCATTGCTAATCACTTCCTACTCCCTTCATCATCATCTTAAGGTAAGTTTGGATGGGGAATTTGGAGGCTCCAGGGGCTTTCCTAAATCCTAACGATGGGAATCGGAGTCGGTCCTTAGGGCTGGGATTTTTGTAGTGAAATACCGAACCGAAAAAATCTAAACCGAATACCAAAATCCTCGAAACCGAAAACTCCCAAATGATTTAGTAACCGATACCGAAAAAATACTGAAGTTTCTGTACGGGGATTGAGATGGTATTATTATATATTCAGTAATACCGAACCGAATATATATATATATATATATATTATTATATATATATAAGTCCTATTAATATTAGTCGTAGGATTGGTTGAGATCTAATCTCAACTGTTGGTTTGAGTGGGAAAGAAATAGAAGTCTGAAAGTTTTCAAACTTCTTCCTTCTCTCTTGACTTCGAGTCTTCGAGTGACAACTTCACTCCCTGCATTCTCTGTCGCCCAATCACCACGCACCACCACCATACGACTTCATTGCGCAGCCACCACCAAGATCACGACCACAACTCGATCTGGTCCTTCGATGATTCGATCTGGTTGTTTCTTCTTCTTTCTTCACACCTTAGCCCCCACCACTATCACCCATCCCTTTCTTCCACCACGCCCAAGGGTCCACGACTTCTCTCTAGTCCTCACAGATTGAATTGGTATGTCTACTGTCTACAACGAAAATTCTAGTATGCTCCGGAGTAAATTTTATTCCGGAAAAAATGAACGGTTAGATGATGGTGTAAAGCATTCAATGGTGTGGATTAAGCAACCAATTTGACTTGGTAACCGGTAAAACCTTTCTCCAACCAATTGTAGGTTCTCTCTCTCTTTCCCAACTCGACACCCTGTCTCACTGTCGAATCTCTCAGGTCTTCATCGCAACGCCGACGAAGGCACAGAAGGCAAAGGGAACGAGGGGGAAATTACCACTGGAGGCGAACGCAACCCCTCTTATTTTGGCTCTCTCTCTCTCTCTCTCTCTCTCTCTCTCACTGCGTTGCGATCCTCACACCACAATCTCATTCTCACAAGTTCGTCCTCTTCTTCTCGATCCCCAACTGTAAGTCTTCTCTCTCAGCTTGCTCTTTCTCTCTCTTCTGTAACCCTAATTTCCTCCCTCCGATCATCATTCTGTTCAATATCCCAGATCCCTAATTTTTTTTTTATCATTTTATGTAAAATGGATTAAATTTTTTATTTTTCATTTGAAATTAGTTTGTTTGGTTAATTCGTCGCTGGTTATATCCGTCTAATTGACCTCCATTTGCATCGTTCCTTCTGTTGCATGTCAGCGATTCCGATTAGGTTTTTAATTGTGTAATTTGCTTTAATTTTGATAATTATTATGTGTTTTTGTATTAATATTTTTCAAATTTATGTTTTGTTGTTGTAGTTGATGCTAGATTTTGATCTGCTTTGCCGTGGATTTTGATCTGATTTGAGTTTTGGGGACTGATTTGAATTTTTACTTTGTTAATGTAAAAATGGCGCTAGATGAATTAATCGGGATTGTAGGGTTTCAGTTTGGGGCTTTTGCAGACTGTTGCGAGCTCAATTTCGTTGGTTTGTTTTACTGTGATTGAGATTTTTCTAGGGTTTTTCCAGTTTCCTAATTTTGTTTTAAGTAATTACTGCTCGTATCTGGCTGTTTCCATAACGTAAATGCAGATAAATGAATGAGTGAATGACTCTTCTAACCATGATGCGAATAATCTTGCTGTAAAATAATGTAGGTGACTTTGAGCTGCTACATTCAATGTTTGCTTCATTTTGCATGGTTGGAAAAGGAAATACTGAAATTTTTTGAATTGTGTTTGGTGTCAAGTCCTTCTCTGTTAGGTTCCTCATTGTCA